>VZTF01000537.1:70936-147200 GCA_013397755.1 Cnemophilus loriae
GAAAGGGGGGGGGGGGGGGAGGGTATTACAATCAATGACAACTCCCTTGGTTCCCCCTCGAGCCCATGCCAGCCTTTGGGAGAAAGCCAACACAAGAATGAAATTAGAAATTATGTCATTATTAAGAAAGATACATCACCAGATACCCTGATGATGAATCTTAATCACTATAGGCATTCTTTTATAGTAATGATTAGGTGCACTTCTTAGTTTATCTTTTTGTAATTCTTTGCTAATTATTATATGCTTTGCTTAGCTTATCCTTTTGTGATTGTTTGCAGTTTTACATTATAGTAAATTACACTTTCCTTAAGTTGGTGTCTGTGTCTCTGACCCTACCCACCAGCAAAACAAGGCTGGGGTGGATGGAGCTCTGAGCAACCTGGTCTAGTGAAAGGTGTCCCTGTCCATGGCAGGAGGGATAGGGATGGAACTAAATGATCTTTAAAGTCCCTTCCAATTCAAACCATTCTATGATTTCTGATATCCAAAATCCTCATCTCCCCTTAAACATCATCCTGGCTTCACCTTGTTTTTTGGGAATGGAATTCCCATTCCAATTTGTTGACAAACCTGCAATATATATGCCATGGGTAGGGTTTTAAACTAAGTGACCCTTACAGAGCTTCCTATGGGTAAAAAGGAAACCATACGAGTTTTCAAGACAACTAATCATAATTAAATCTAGACAAGAAGTTAAAATGTTGTGTGCTTTTAGAAGATTTAGCTAAAAGTGACCATCTTTCCCACAGGAAGTCAAAAGAGACCAGGCTGCTACTAACGCAACAAAAAACAACAGTTTGGAACAGCAACTGATTCACGCACCAGTACAGACCAGATGCACAAAGCTTTAATTACATGTGCAGAGTGTAAGTAAAAGACAGAATGTTACCAGAAAGCTCAGAAAGAAAGAAATCACTAATACGTGTAAACCATGTTCTGCTTTAACAAAACATCTGGAATCTAAATATTTACATCCACTCCTATTAAGCATGAGCTATTCAGAATTCAAAAAGAGTAACTTAAAAACACTTACTGGCAATCATTATCGTTTTGGAGTTTCCTCCTAGGCTATCTTTTAACAGCCAAGTCAACACTGAGTCTCTGTAAGGCACAAATACTTGTTTCTTCTTTGAAAGAGGATTTGTTGCATCCTGAGATAAATCAGCTGTGATGAGGAGGTAGAAAAAAAAAATTAAAATTATGTCTTTTCATTCATTTTCAAAAATGTGTTAGGCTGCTATTTCTGTAAGTAAAAACAAAGGTATTTAATGACTAAAAACACCTCAAGACAGACAAGCACAAAAACCAGAGACTTACCTAAGGCAGAAATTACGTTTCCCAGAGTAACTAGAGATTTGTTAATATTCCCTCCTTCCTTTAATCTAACCCCTGTGGCACCAGTGGCATCTGCTCTCTCACTTCCAGCAAGATCTACCAAATGAATCTTGCTAACAGTTTCACAAGGCATTTCAGAATCAAATTTAGCCTACAGAAAAGAAAAAATAAAACAAAGAAAAGTATGTTAAGCTAAGAAATACTGCACTTTTACTGAATCAAATTTAGTGGCCTTTTTCATGACATGACTAAATTTAACCTGTTTACAATAGCAGATCTTGAGAAGACAGGTTATTAGAGGTTCCACTGAAAGACATTTGATAATGAATTGTTGCATAACTCCCATACTATTTAAGTTGTAATTTTTGCAACTTTTTAGCCACTTACAGACAAGCTGTGACACTGTGAGTTGTAATTTACACGATGCAGTGACCATGTCCTGCATTCATTTTATTACGCTTTCAACATCTGTATTACATCTATATATTGCTTTCAACAAGTTATAGCACGCACAGACAAATTTACACTCAATTTCTCCCCCACCTCCAAGTTCTCTTTATCTAGCAGGTCGTCCATGGGCTTTCTAAAAAGCCCCCAAAAACAACAACGAAGAGCAGGAGTCATTAGAAAAGGAGTTTACTACATATAAGAAAACAGATCACTATGCTCAAAAGAAACACGTCCAAGCTCTCTAAGGAGTTTTGTTTTGTTACCTGAGTGAAGTTGATTGTGAAAATGGCATGTGACCTGCTACTAACATCATTCATTCCAGTTGCAGCCGTCGTCCTATTTATATTTCCTGCATCCATAAGTTCCTCAACATCAGTATAATTTTGGACTAAATGTTTAGACAAGTCTGAAGAAAAGCAGAGTGTTACAGTATGCTCATATTTGTCTTTAATTTTCTTTATAAAAAGATTCAAATTACCCTCACTACTGCAAACTACTGCTGCAATTAGTGTTTATTGTCATATTTGTTTATCACTTAAGGAAAGGAACGAGGCCTCATATGAACAATGGACAACTTACATATTTACAGTAAAAAAGAAAAAAAATATGCAATCTTCTTACTAAATTATTTAGTGCAGTAACATGAGCATAATCCCACAAGAGACATGAACCTTCCCTGGTAGAGAACAGATTAAGACAATTAGATCCTAATAGGTTTTCATTTCATGTAAATATCTAAGATTTATAAATTATAGTCAACAAACTATTAAAACGCAAACAATTGCGTCTCTTAACATGATTTAAATACGTGTTATAAATTTACAGATAAAAAACTCTGTAATAATTTTAGGATTGGGAAAGCAAGTAGAGATGCAAAATGAGACGCTAGTCCTTCAGTGCTTTTTACCAAAGTAAAGCACTGCATCCATCATAATTTATATTTTAAAAGATAAAATGCCCTATACAATTAGACACTACATTTTAGAATACATAAAGGTAATAAAATACACAGTGTAAAACAATGAAAGTGTTTTTACCCTCAACATATGGCCCTTCTTTTGGATGTTCCCGTATTCGTAAATTATTAGTTTTTGATGACTTCCGTCGGAGAAGATCTCTCACATGTTCATTATAAATTTCCAAATAACTGAAAGAGAAAGAATAGAAGGCCACTGACTGATTCAAGAGCCTTTCATAAAAGCAAAGCCATATTAACATAAGTTTGAAAGCAAGATGCTTGGAGAAAGAAAATAAATCCAAAATTGGCTTAAGATAATAATGACTACAAGGTATTCTATCATAAAGGAAAAAGCCAAAAAAGCAAGAAGAAAGTGGAAAGAAAGCAGACATTAGCAAGATTAAGGTCTCCTAATGTTAGTCTGAAATAAAGCGTAAAAAAAAGGAAGATGCTGTCCAGCAGCAAAGGCATTTGCACTATCATATAAATGAAGCAACATGCACAGCTCTTGGATTGGAGGTACAAGCACTGCACGTTTTGACTACAAGTGCCAACAAAAATCAGTTATAGGACTGAGGCCAAGCATAAAAATTTATTTTTGAAAAATATGCACTTTTCTCAGAGATAAAGTGAAACAGAGTGGTTGTAACTGAAATAAGTTTGATAACCTGCAAACTCTTAACATGCCAAGACCTACCTGACTTCTGTTCGAAAGGATGCCTCATTCCGCTTTGTTTTTTCACTTATTTTGCTGAATAATCCTTCACAAATTCGAGGTATCAAACCTGCATCACCCTGCAATAACAACAATTCTTAATTCCAAGGGTATATATGCATGTACAATATATTTCAAAAAATAAAACCCTAGATGACTAGTGGAGAGTGGCAGTCACCTTGCCACCTTAACCCTTTTGTGTGCGGAATGTACAACCAGCTCCATTTCTTTGCTACTAGAATACATTTTGTCCCTCTCATTCAGTTCGAATAATCCCAACTGTTTAAGGCAGAGACTGGCTTCCCAGAGTAAATCATGAACTGCCTTATCTCACCAGTATCTTAACTGCTTCTATCTCATTTCACTGTGGACTTGGCAACAACTGCAGAGAACAGGACAAGAGCCATATACATGCAGGCATGGGACATTCTCATTCAAACCCCCAATTCCCAGGTCACAGTCCTTCCTGTGTTGAAAAGTGCAGCAGGTACTCTGAATAAATCAGTACACGATGACAAAATTAAACCTTCATTCACTGTATCCCCCAATCCAGCCAAATTAAATTCCATATTTAACTTCTGAATGTTTGTCTCTGCAGATAAAGAGTTTTTATGCATGAAACGCTTGGTTGGTTTAATAAAGCGAACTGAATAGAACCTATCCCACTTAGACACTCAGAAACTTAGCATGCAGCTTTCCTTGCTGGTCCAGGAAGAGCCCTCTCCAGCCAAGCAGTAAGCTATGGTGAGGGTTTTCCCCAGCAGCAGAGGAGCAGGAGAGCGCCACACAGGTCTGGTTTCATCTGACATGGGGGTGCTCGCTCCCAGCTGCCCCATTCCCACCCAGTCTGATTAGTAGGTGACCAACTACCTGCTGAGTACATCTCCCCACTGCTTCAGGGAGATAGCAGTTAACACTTCCTCAGAGCCATGGCTCCCTGGAATAACAGGACAGGATATACACATACAGATGAGCTCTGGAATAAGAGGTCCAGGCTCAGGAGCAGCTTACAAAACAGTCTGTCAGCTATAATTTGCCTCCAGTCTAAAAACACGTAAGAGATTCAATGCGATGGACTAGCTCTATTCACCGTTGACACAAGAAATGCTCGTGTTTAGAGGCGGGGCTTGTAATTAAGCAGGATGCAAATTAGGACAAACCAGACCACACATTCAATGTGAACACAGCCCAGGCACTCCAGGCACGTAAGAGTTTGCCTGGTGGGATTCTAGAGATAACTGGCAACAGGAAAACACAAAGCCAGTGGACTCCCCCTGCACCAAACGCTGTCAGAGCAAGTGCTCCGTGGGCAAATATTTCTCTTCTACTTGGACCCCTACAAATAAATCCAACCCTTTTTGCCCAAGTTCACTCAAGTCTGCTCCCACACTGGTCCCTTTGCCCTCATTCTTCAGTTTCCCTCCGCCCTCATTTTTCAGTTTCCCTCTGCATTCTCTGTCACAGCAATCTTCTTCCAGATGCCACCTCCGAGCTCCTCTTCCTAGATCCTTTGCCCAGATAAAATTCCCAATTCATCATCCAGTCACTTCTATTTTTTAATTATACTTTATCCCTCCATTTTGCCTTTTCCCAGCTTCTTCCTCCTCTTAATCAGAGCCTCTGCATCCCTCTCAAACCAAGCTTCATTCTTTGAAATAATAATCTATTCTCTGCTCCTATCTTTCCTAGTTCTTCACATGACTGCACCTTGGGTTAAAAAAAAAACAAAAAAAATCCTAGATTAAGGGAGAAACTTGAGACAGTTGCCCCTGGCAACAGAGGAGCAGCCTTTCCCAATGTCTGTCAATTATCAGTCTCTATTTCCAGGTGAAATTTCATGGGTCAGTGTTGGAAATTGCTACACACATCTTATTTTAATTTTTTTTAAACAATGAAAGAGTGAAAACACTTTTCTTTCATCTCATGCTTGGAAGCACCTGAATAGTTTTCATTAAAGCTTAGGGGAAAAAAACATGGAAGATCCATCACAAAGTTTTAGGCAAATCATTAGTGTCTGACATAATTCAGCAACCACAAAGAGAGGCTTAAAATAGGAAGTACAAGCTCTAATTGAGTAATTTCAACCATAGCAATATAGTGATGAGAAAGGAAGCACACACAGTTCCCAGAGTACTATGCTAGTAAAATGTACATCTGAAAGAATGTACACTCTTTATTGCAAACTATATTTAAACACTTTCTCCTTTTCACTCCCTAGAGCTGAAGGGCAGGATCAACTACAGTTTGGACAATTTTTTTTTCTGCCCTACAGACTTTCTAGACATGGAAATCAGAAGAACCAAAATAGGTAGTTCACTCCAAAGCTGAATTTTCTCATTAAAAGCATCTTCTTCTTCTGTGCTATCCAACCAGAAAAATCCTTATTGCAATTTAAATATACTGAGTTTTGCCCATCTACCTTGACCATGAGGAGCAAATTATTCCCTTCCTTTCTGTAGCAGCCTTTCAGGTCTTGGAAGACTTTTAATCCCCCACAGTCTTTCCTTCCCTGCATACCCAAGTCTGACCTTCCTGATATTTTACAGATCTCTGCTCATTTCAGTATCTCTGCTCAACACTTATTCTAACTGGCCCACATATTTCTTGAAATGATTGCTGTACATAGAATTGCAGAAGAAACCTTCCAGACCTAAGAACAGCAAATATTGAAAACAAAATGAGAACAGAACCTAGGCTTTTTAAAGAGAAGTAGGGAAAAAAAGAATATTTATTTCCAATTCAAGTTTTCTTATAGCACTGTAGTCTCTCTGACAGGGCCATCAGTTTTGAAGCATTTAACTTGCCAGCTGAGTATATTTTATATGCACTCTATACAAAGCCAGATTAAAGTATTTATGTACCATGCCAAGAAGATTAGACCTTTATTACTGAATAGTGTCAAACAAACTTCAGCACCTATTCATTTGCAAACTGTTTTGATGATTACAGTCATTATATATAGTGAGGCAGTCTCATAAAAATGTCACTTCTATAAATTTCTGAAATAGAAATCCACATCTAGGTCATGAGATCTTTTCTGGTTACGAAAGTCTATTCTGCTTATGATATTAAGGTAAATATAAAGCTACTTATTTTGTGACAACTGAAAGAAAAGATTTACAGCTAATTTACTCTCTTAAGCTAGAGGAGGTGCAAAGAGCCCAATGTTACTACATTTCAGAAGAGTGATCCATCCAAGGAAGGATAAGTGTTAATATTCCTTCTACTGGGAGATGACCCAACACATTTGTTTTCCCAAGGATTAAAGAATGAAACCTGCAGAGGCTGCATGGCAAACAGGCTTCTTCAGTCAGCCTTTCTAAACTGCTCCACTCCCAAAAGTTTAGGGGGTTCTCTCTGTCCTTGGACAGCCACAGAGGCAACTGCAAGAAACCACTCCCATCCTTTACTCACAAACTACAAAATACCTCCTATCACACCCCCCTCTTCCTGCAGTGCTCAACAGGACATAATCCTTAAAGTTAAATTTACTGTATAATCTCATAAGGATTTGATGAACTATTCTCATGGCCAATTTCTGCTTCTCACCCAACAGCCTTCTCTAAGGACCTATTTTAGTCTTCTGACTCTTCAAAAGAGGTTTCAAAAGCACATCTCTTCAGAAAAAGCTGATCATTAATTTTCTCAGAATCAGTATCTCCTTTTTTTTTGTCTCAAGTTGGGCACAGAAAATCAACAGTAACATTTGAAAATTTTGGCTTTGTTACTGAACAAAAATTACTGGGTTTTATCCAAAACAACTGAGCATCACTTTAATAAACTTCTTCCAACTATAAATATCTTTCTATAAAAGAAACAGCTTCCACAACCTCTGATTACTACTAGAAGGTGTGATACACGGAAGAGTTAGTAGCATACAGACAGAAGCAGTATTAAAAATTCCATAAAAACACGCTCCTGCAACAGCAAAATTTTAATCCATTGCAACACAAATATACACCTGCTGACTTGATGCAGCCAAGAAGTGGACATTGTCTAAAGAAACTAACGTGTTATGGTCTAGACAAGGGGTCTGTGTGGTGGCTGGGAACTGGCTCACAGGCTGCACTCAGAGGGTGGTCTCAAATAGCTCCTTGTAAAACTGGAAACCTGTCACGAGTGGGGTCTCCAGGAATCAATACTGGGCCCAGTACTGTTTAACCCTTCATAAGTGACCTGAACGATGGGACCAAGCGTACCACAACAAAGTCTGATGAAGACGACACTTCAGAAGGGACAGCCACCCTGCAGGAAGACCTGGATAAGCTGGAATAGTGGGCTAACAAGAACCTTATGAAGTTCAACAAATATAAGGTCTTGCACACGAGAAAACATAATCCAGGAGTGCAGCAAGGGCTGGGATCCATCTGGCTGGGGAGCAGCTCTGTGGAAAGGGACCTGGGGGTCCTGTGGACAGTAACCACAATATGAGCGAACAGTGTGGCAAAGAAAGCCAACAGGATGCTGGATTGCATCACCAAGGGCATCATAACAACCAGGGCAGAGATAAAAAAGGCATTATCCCACTCAGCACTTGTCAGGCCACATCTGGAATACTGCATTCAGTTTTGGTCTCTGCCAAACAAAAAAGATGTGGACAGGCTGGAAAGCACCCAGTTAAGGGCCACAAGGATGACCAAAGGACTGGGAAGCTGCCATGTGAGGAAAAGCAGAGAGAGCTGGATTTGTTCAGCGTTGAGAATAAAAGGCTTAGAGGAGACCCTATAACCATGTTCCAGTATTTAACAAGCATTTACAGAGAAGACGGAGACTCCTATTTACAAGCAGTCACATGCAAAAGACCAGTGGGAATAGATACCAATTACTCCTGCAGAGAATAGGACCGGATACAAGAGGACCATTTTTCATGAGAACAATCAGCAATTGGAATAATGTCCCCAGGGGAGTAGTGGATTCCCCAACAATCAACACTTGTAAGATTCATCTGAACAGGACGCTGGGCCGTCTTGTCTTGACCATGCTTTTGCCAAGAAAAGTTGGACCCAACGATCCTTGAGGGCCCATCCAAGCTGGTATTCTATGGTTCTACAAAAGTACAACATACCGCATTTCCCATCATGGTATAGGACTTCCCAGATCCCGTCTGTCCATATGCAAAAACACAGGCATTATAACCTTCAAAAGCAGATTTAAGCACGTCTGTACCAAGATTTTTGAAAACCTAAAAATAAAAAAAAAAATGTTTAAGTCAACAGAAGCTTGGGGAAGAAGATTGTCATCAGCCCAGCATGGCAAATACTGAAGAATACCACAACACAGTGGCAAAACACAGTGGTGTTTACTATAGGAGAGGAAATTAATACTCCAAATAAAATACTAAATCTTACTACCATATTTAGTCTACACCACTGCAGTGGTTTGTTTTTTATTTCTTTCTCTGTCACGGAATACTTGACATGTCAAACTGCTACTTTCTTTTCTAAAGCCCCAATTTCTTTCAGCAATCTCAGCTACTCCACTCACTTTTCATTATTGTTATTATCTACTCACTTTTTGTATCTTCACCAACTCTCCACATTCTGCAAATATCCAGTCCCCTCTCAAAAGGAAACATTTCAGTGATTCTGTCAGTTTCTTCCTTTGTCTTTTTGGAGGGTTTTGTTTGGTTGGTTTTGGTTTTTTGCTTTAATCAAGTGTAAGAACATGACCCATAATCTTTTTTGTATTTTCCCCTTAAATGGCTTTTGAAACGCTTTTTAGGCTGACAAACACGGAAACTTGTTTTAAATGTGGTAAGTGACCCTCTTTCATCATTTAACCCCTTCTCTTTTAACCTCAAGATGCAAAAATTAGTAACGATCCCACCTCCACATCTCGTAATATGGGACTCTGTTCTCACCTAATAAATTCAGCTCTCGCCAGATCCCTTCACCACCTTCCTCTACAATACTGGCTCCAACATCCCTCACAGATTTGCCTGACCTTTCATTATCATTACCCCTCATTTCAATCCACACCCCTCACCGGGCAAGGAGTAACACTTGGTACAGCATTCCTCCCAGTTAAAATAATAATAAATCCGTGTCTCACCATCTAGACATGATTTTCAAAAACCTCACAGATGCTTCACATAGTTTGACTGCTTGTCTGCACTTTACGTGGTTTAAATTCGCGAAGGCATACAAGCCATTTTTAATAGTGAATGGCACACGCACGGTATAATCTCACAGCTTCTCCCTGGAAGGAGCACTGGGTAATTTCTTTAATCACTAATCTTCAAATGTGCCTTTGGAATACTTGACTTGACCTTCCCTCGAGCAAAGGAGTTACAGTGCTGTAACAAGTTATATTTCTCAAAGAAGAAGAACATAAAGATCAGCCAAAGCTACTTTATTCTTTCCCCTATTTTTCTCTGTGCCCAAGTTTTTACCTCACCAAGTCTTTACACACGACTGTTTTGCTGGAATTTTCCTTTTTAAAAATTTGTGTATGCCTTGCATGTGATTTGAGGTAGTGTATAGGGCAGGTACGGTCAGCCTTGTCTGAACGCAAAGGCTTAACACACAGGTTAGAAGAAAAGACTTTGGACAGGACTCTGGTTTGTCATAAAAAGGCAGTAAATATCAAGATTCTGTTTGTTTCTCAGTCAGGAATACAAACTAAGAAGCTTGATGGCAAATTGCCATCCCGACTCTTAACTCTGGAATATTAAAGTGTCTTTTGCATCTACAAGGCATATTAATAAGGTATGTAGTATCAGACAGATTTCCACTTCTTATTTTTCTGCCTTTCAAATGGAAAAATATAACAATCATGAACAAAGGGCACTAGGCAACCATATCACCAACAATCAAGATCAATTTTATTCCCTGGCAAGATGAATGTGAAAAAGAGGCCCTTCTATGCCATTGGTGCAGTAAACCGGAATTTCTGCATGAACTTGATAAGAGCTTAACTACAAAGTCTTCCAATTAAATATGAAATTATTAACACAAGCAAAACAGTAGCTTGTGCAGCATATGTTTAGGAATTGCACTCCTATAGTTTAAAAACTCCTTTTGTTTTCGAAGTGCTGCACACAGTGTAATTAAAACAACACCTGAAAAACAATAGTTTTGTAGCTGAGCAAGAGAAGTTCACACTCCTGCCAGTACAAATGAAGGAGGTGTCCAGGGTTGTGGAACACAATGTAACAGCAAAATATCGAACACAGACACTGAAGCCATGTTTACGATTTATCCTATCACTACCAATCATAAAACTCACAGCTTTAAAATATTATTGCTCAAGGCTGCTGCAGCCATCACTATATGGGCATGTTAATTTACCTTTTTTTCTACAGACTCCTGATATGGGCAAGTTATAGTAATCTTGCCTCTACCTGACCCACTCTGAAACAGGTAAATGGCATCAGACGGAAAAACTTCGAAAAGGGAAACTTATCGCTTATCTGTGGAAACTGGACATCAGTATAGACTACAACTTGGATATCTATTTGTATGAATTCAACTTTACTTTGCAAATGGTTGTTTTAACAAGAATTAACTTCATTGTTTCACAGCAAATTTGGATTCTGGAAATAACCTGCACTGTAACAGCAGCAGCCTACTAACACCATAAATCTCTTCCTGAGGTTCCTCTAATGAGGTCTTGTCTAACACAGCTTTCCAGAAGTATCTAAAGGCAGGTATCTAGAGGATCCAAGAATTAAATATCCATAAATTTAAGTCACAACTGATGCATAAGAAGAAGCTTCATTTAGAATCAGAGCAGAAAAATACATGATCAAAGCTGCTTTAGTTAAAATAAATAAATAACTGACTCTGCATGCTCAATTTAAAGCATTTGCTACAATTCTAGCAAAGCCATACGGTCTGAAACACCTGCCTAAAACCATTCACTAGAATCTTGGGTTCAAATCATCGCTCTCAAATACACTATTACTTCAATTTGCCACAGTGCTGAAGTAATCAGGGTATTTCTACATTGATGGCCAAATAAAATGTATGCTTCCTGGTATTTCAAAAAACACAGCAAAAAAATGTGTTACTTAAAAGAATATCATCAAGAAATAACAATCCAGAAAGTTTAAGAATATACATGATCAAACATTTGGATGAAACCCTAATATCTCACTGAAATAAAAGAAGCATTCAGGAAATAAGAGGACCTATCACTTACCCTAATGGTTAAACAAAAAATTCCAAGTCTAAATTCCCCATCAATTATAGTCATGAAATATATAATGGCAAAACTTGTCATTCTCATAAATATTCAAAAATGGCTCCAACTTACTGTTTCTTATGACTAGTTTTAATTGTGAGGCTTTTTAGGATTAGCCATTACAGCATCCCTGATTTCAAGGGTTCCTGAATAGATGGGATACATACTAAAAAGGTATGTACCTAGCTGGCTTACAGGATACTCAGTAAACCACTGCATTATTTTAAGGGGAAAGAACTACTCTCACTTGAAGCTTACAGCATCAAAACCAAAAGAGAAGTCAGCAATCACAACCTACTTGAGCTTCACTTAATAAATCTATTAGGGAATGGGAAGGAACCGAAAAGTTCAACGTTCACATGAAATGCAAGGTCACAGAGGGTCTATCTGTCCATCTGAATAACACCTATAGCTCTGAGTTTAATCTTCTGTCCTGACTATGCAGAAAGAAAAACTGTTTTGTCCTTTCCAAAGCTGAATACTCAAGGGAGGAGGAAAAAATAATCTTCTTCAATGTGTACCAAGGCTTTTGGACCAAGATAAAAAAAACCAAACCAAAACAAACAAACAAACAAAAAAAAAACCCCAAAAAATCCACACCACACTTCAACCTGATAAGAACATTTCTAAGTGAATTAAAGTTATATGCTCATTTCTCAAAAGTGATTTTTTCCTAAAAAGCTTTTCAAAACCTATGTCAGTGCTTACAGATGTTTTCTAACTTGACCTTACAATACAAATCAGACAAAAGAATTTGAAAGAAGGCATTTAGCCCGCTGTATTAGAAAACACACCACTTACATTGTTAGATAAGTTAGGAAAAAAAAAGGAAAACAAAGCAAAATTCAAACTCTCAGGTACCTAGAAAATTTCTAAATTACAGAAGAAGCACTTTCAATGGAAAGAAGTCTCATGGAATGCTTTCAAGCCAAAGAAAAGGGAAAGGAAAAAGACCAGTTATTAACATTCAGAAATCCTACCATTTCTTGACAAACAAAGCTGGGACTTTTACTGTCTGCTGAGAAATAGGAAAAATCATAGGTAAATGTTTTTGTTCTTTCTCGTCCTGTGTCTCCACTAGCACCCTCTGGTATCTATAAAAAAAAAAAAGAAAATAGAGCTGGTACAACACATCCTGATGAAGTAATTAAAAACATTTGACAATAAATAATCAGAATAAAAATTTAACATAACGCTATACACATTCAGAAATGTATAATGACAGGTCAGATTATGATTCCAGCAACACTGACAAAATTAGGAGGAGGTATGCCCTTCAGCAAGAAAGACAGCCACGTCATAAAGCAGCACAGCAGGAATTATTTGGATTTTAGCTTACTGCTTCTAACCTCGCAGCACATTTTTGTCACAATGCTTAGGTTCAGTTAAATGGGTCCATATATGACATTATTATAATCAGGGATTATCCTATACATATAATTTATAGGAGCCAGAGAGACGTTTGCACCATGAACAGCACTTCAACGTGGGGTCATAATTAAAAAGGCGTGACATACCTGCTGTTTAAGACAATCATCATGTTCAAGACATGACAGCTGACACTGTACTTCAGCAATACTCACCATGCTCCAAATCATTCTGAAGAAACTACACACTGAAACTCCTTTTCATATATTAGTCATGAGAAACTATCTTGCGAAAACCAATTTGCTGCACATGGCTTCTCTTGCCGAGAGAAATGTTAAAATATACTATCAAAAGGTTATAGCAAGTGATGGGTACTCTGGGTTTGGTTCGTCTTTAAGGGAATTTCAGAAGACTTCTGACAAACCTTTGAAGAAATTATGAGATAGAGCCTATAGAATAGTCTTCAGAAAACCACAGTGCAGCAAGTTAACAGTGTAACCTGTTTCCCCAAAGCATTACTTTAACCCTGTATTTTAACAACTAGAGGCTGTTGACCACAGTGCAGTAAGCATCACTCTTCTGTCCAGTCATATTTTGGCAGCTATTTTGTTACTACTTCCTTTTATAAATTGTGTTTACTCACCTTTAAGTTTGTGATTGTTGTTCTATTTTTTTCCATTGAAATAATAAACTTTGCATTAAGATCTTTCTCCCTGAAAAAAAACCCAAAAAAACAACAGACTTGAGTATGTTAAATAAAACATACCACAGTTATCCAGAGTCATATTTCCACCCATCAGCCTGCCACAGCCAATTATCAGATTAATTAATTTTTATGTTATTTTTAAATTCTTGTGCCCAATGTTTATTTACTTCTATGGCATATATTTGAAGTACTTGGGCTTGCCTCCAAATCCCTTCATCTAGAAACAGAGCAGAAGCTTGAGGAAATCTGCTTCAGAAATTTAACACTGCAAGTCAATTAAGTGGTTT
This sequence comes from Cnemophilus loriae, assembly GCA_013397755.1. NCBI lineage: Eukaryota > Metazoa > Chordata > Aves > Passeriformes > Corvidae > Cnemophilus > Cnemophilus loriae. Next base: position 84,943 of record VZTF01000537.1, read on the forward strand.
GTTCTTAATTGGAAGTACTCTGATCTAAAGCCCAGTTAAGTCAAATACATGGCTCTAAGGAAGAGCAAAACAGAACACTACAAGATAAGCCCCAGCTTCTCACCCACATTCCAGTGGCAGCAGTTCCCACTTATCCATATAGTCTAGGTAACAGGGACTGAATATTTAAACCACAAAAACCCAGTATTTCAAAACTCTCATAGAAATAAGGTACCAAACGTGTTTTGAGTTGTGATGCATCATAGCAGTGACGGAGAGAGACTGTACTACCAACAAAGAATTACAGAGGTTTGTAGCTTCCCAAAGCACAAGGATGCCAGGAAGGAAAAAATCCAGTTCCAAAGAAGTGTTTTCATGCACTCGCATTTATTTCACAATTCCTACTGACTGTTTTCAAAAACAGCATAAAAAATTGTGAGCTTGGCGTCTAAACCCAGCATGTAACAACCTGCTTGCCACAGATGCAATTTCGCTAGTGTTAGTCATAAGAGCAATGCAGGCTGCTCCTGAATGACAACCCTGAGCATAACACTTCCTGTGCTAATGAAAACATGCACGTGGAGAAAAGAGCCAGAAGGGAAAGACGCACAGCACACAACCTCACTCTTCAAATGTTGACACACCCGTCCCAAAATCATGTGCTGAGTCACCTGACAAACTGGTGTGCCCGACCAGTGCAGAGCAAAGCAGAGGCCTTGAAAGCAATAAAGTGCTGCTTCACCACGTCACACAATATCTCAGCAACTACTGGATATCCACTGGCACCAGCACAAAATGCAAAAGAGAAACTTCTTCCCAAGAACAGGATAACTGAGCTCAGGATTTTAGTGTTCTTCTTCATGGTGCACTACATCACCCAACTCTGTGTTCCTCCAGCTACTCTGTTCATATTCAGTTTTCCAACAGAAATAGTAAAGAAAAGCAGAACCCATTTTAAAATCTACATTAATGAATAAAGATTAGGCAAATAAAAACGCTTAATTAAATATCAACACATTAGGTTATTTTCTAAGCTAATAAAAGAGATAATTGTAATAATTACAGCATTAATTATACAACTGAATTTAGATCTACCACGGAAAACTTTGAGGCATGCCTTATGATTACTAGATCTAGACTTCAGTTACTGAAACACCAAAATACAGCTACAGATAATAAACAGGGAAATGGAGAAAAGTGTCCAATGGTATTTTTTTGCAGGAAATAGATTTTGGCATCGCAGTAATGCAGCCTGTGGATGGCTCCCAGTCATCCTGCTTCTTCCATAGCCTCTACCTGTCTGTAGCTATTTGCTCAGCAAAGGTGTAATAAGTAATTTGGCCCAATTAAATGGTCAATCCTACTACAAAAATTTGTTTCAAATATAAACTGGCTTCCTCTAGGAAGTCTGTAAGGACTCTAGGCAGGAAGAATCTTGGGCCAGAATTACTGCTTTTTTATCTTTATTTCTTCATGCTTAAGGTGTTCAAGAGGAAATAATCAAGTATGTCAGTGCTTTCTTTCCCAGACCTAGCCAGCTCTCCATACTACTCTGCTAAAGATACTCAATAATGGAATACTAGTACAAAATGTTTAAAGTCTGACACAAAATTCTGAGAAGCTTAAAGTAATTAATTTTGTGATAATACTGATCATTTTACCAAACATTATTGAAGAATGAGGATTTCAAAGCTTAAAAAAAGGATCTTGGAAAGCACTAGCCAATAATACAATTCATAAATAGAATTTTGCATTTTTGAAGGAGAAGGGATAGTGAGAGGACAACCTAAAACAGGAATACTAGGATCAGAATAAATAAGCCAACCTGAAAGAAGTGGAAAAAAAAAAAAAACTTAACAGGAATCAAATACTCAAGCTTCATTTTAATATGAGACAGCTGAGCATAATTTATTGTACACACAGAGAGTTTGAGAGCATCTCATAAAAAACAATTGCTTGCATGATGCCAGTTATTTCCAGGCACTCATTTAATGCAGTTCATCAGGGCGAAGTCACTTTCAAAGAGTTCTGATTGCAAGCTCCACCTCAGTTAAAGGTTCAGGCTGTAAACAGCTGTACTGCAGTGCTGGGTAACCTTCAGGGCTAGGATAACCCTCCAGCACCCAGCAGCTCTACCAGCATCCACAGGAACCACTTGCCCTGCCTCATCCAGAGATGAGCTTCAGCCACTAACCAAAGATTCCGCCCCTGCAAATTCCAGCCTCCGTCACAAAGCAATATAAAGGGACTGGCTGCCAAAACTGGTTCACAATCAACGCTTTGATGATTTAAGAAACCCTGCTTCCCCCCTGAGCCAAATCTGCTCACACAGCAGCCCTCAGGGATGGCCTCCAGGCTGTTCGCAGTGCTCTTTCATACACCACGTGGAGTGCCAGGGTCACAAGGGAAGGAAACTTAGAACCCGTGATCCCATGGCCCCTAACCAAATGACAAAGTGATCATGCAGGCAAGTTTCTTGGCACAGACACCAGAAAATACATCAGCCAAGTGCTGTAATTACCCCTCTACTATTGCTCAACTCAACTAGTCATCCAGCAATTAACTGCAAGGAGGAAAGAGGAATGGAGGGGGGAAAATCAGAAAAACTACTTCAGATAATACTGACACTTTACTTTAATATAAAACAATGTCAATGTTAGTACCAGATATGCTTACAAGAACTAGTATCCTTCTTCTGTAATAGACTTGCTAGATGGATTATTTTAATAATTTCCTCACAAGGCGAACATAGGTTATGAAAAACTGCCCTAAACCGAACATGATTTAGAAGCTGTATCAAAACATGGCAGCTCACGGAAGAAGCTCCAACAGAGATATCTCTGTGTCAAGCTTCTTTCTCTCCCTCCCTTATATTCCCAGCTTATTTGGAGGGCAAAGACCAGAGCAGTTTTTGCATCTCCACGGGGATCTACTTGAAACCATACTACAGACAGCCAAATATTATCAGTGTCTCCAGATTTCAAGGCAGATTCCAATGACCCCTGTTCATTAAGTCTCTTACCCGCCCCAAAACTTTTTGAAGATTCTCCCACAGAAGGGAGAAGACCATGAAAAAGTACCATGACTTCAAATATAAATCAACAAAGGAAGCTTTAGAAAAAGCTTTATTACGGACCTGCAAAATCTGTTTTGTCTTTTTCAAAGTTCATCTTTAAGTTCCTTCCTTTAAGGTCCTTCAACGGAAAGTTACTTAAAAAGTGATTTTTTATTAATCCATTCTGTACTATTCAGACATTAGAGCATTTATTATAGCTTAACCCACTAAAAATTCATGACATTATGATTTCCTTTATGGGAATGATTGTGATGACCTGTCAAACACGCCTCAGAAGAGAACAGAAAGAATGAGATGCATTTCATCCATGGGGTGGTAGGGAAAAACCTAAAAGGACAGGACAGGAAGTGACAGCTTTCCCAAAGAGCTTTTAAAAAGATCACTTCAGCAAACCTCCAAGGCTGCATAGCCAAGGACACAGCCACTACCTGAACTGCCTGCAGAGCACCTGTGTTGAAATAGGTGGTCTGTAAAATATACTCTTGGAAATACATTTGACTGTAGAAATTTAATGGAAAATCTGTTGGAAGAGGATTATACTGAAGAGCAGATGTGCGATTTTGTTTTTCAACTACTCAGTAACATAATCCGAAAGTTCATAAAGCAACTCATGCTCAATGGCTTTTCTGTTCAGCGAAGTTCCTTCCACTTCTTGTGTATGCATTTTAGGCACAGTGTTATTTCCTGCTTTATCAATCTCCTTGTTCACTACCAAGGTGTATTTCTGGGATCACAAAGTGAAAGCATGGGAGTTGCTTAATAACCAGTGGAATCCAAGGTAAATTTAACTGAAAAACAAGCACAAAGCATGGCACAGAAAGACTCTTTCATTTTCTGGTACGTTGATAACATAGCAACCGCGCATTTGCCCTGATGCCCCATCAAATTACACAGACCAAGAGCACTCTCCTTTGTCAGGGGCAACTCAAGAGAGGAACACGAATTCAACTGCATCTGCTTTTAAAAGCCAAGCAAAAATCTTCCTACACAAGAAATTCTTCATTACTTTCTGTAACTACAGGAAAAGCAAAGTTGTTGCAATCTGAAGTAGCACACAATTTCCTATCAGAGATTTTTGTTTGGTTTGGGTTGGGTTTTTTTTTAACTTCTTCAATGCTTATCAAATCATTTAGCAGAAAGTACACTTTTAAAAAATGCAATTCAATATCTAGGCACAGTTGAAAACTCATAGTCTGTAAATAAAATATCTTCATCACTTTTTGGGTTATTTTTTTCCATAAACATGAATCACAAGTAGTTTCAATTTAATGCTGGCTGAGACCTAAAACTGGAACAAATCAAGCAATCTGACCTAGTCACACTATTCTGGAAATCCACTGTGGTTTGGGTCACTGGTACTACATGATTACACTGTATGAAAACCACAGTTGTCTCCACAGCAGGGCAGTAGCACAGCATTTGTGAGCTCCCTGAGACCAACAGAGAAAAAAGGTGAACGAACCCCTCCAAATCCTGATCTCCAAGTGACCCCACAATGTTGACTGATATGGCTACAATGCCATAATTAAATGGCTGAAGCCATGTTTACACTAATGCGTTAAAGTTAACACCTATACATTGTACATCAAGCAGCACAACCGCAGTCAGAAGTCCTTCAGACTCAGTTTGAAAGGAGCCCTCAGGGCATCCAGTGACAGCTGGGTAAGGGTGGCAGCTTCCCCCTTGTTCAGCAGAGCTCTGCGGGCTCCTTGACAGCTGCCCATTTTCTTTGACAGCACATCTTCATTATCTTCAAGACCTCTGCTACGCTGTCAAACCCAGCTGACATCAGCCAACAGATTCAAAAGCCCTAAATGAGCCCGGGCTGGCTGACAGATGAGCTGTGTCAGCTCTTGAGTTTCACCTCACTTTCAGCCAGACAAGAAAACAGAAGAAAAAACTCCTGGGGACTGAAATTAAAAGAAACAGCTTTCTCATGATCAGACTGCATTTGTCTAAGTAAGAAACAGAAACTCTGCACCTATCTGGTACTTTAAAAGAGAATTTTGTCGTAAAGCACGTTTTGTATGGGCATAGGGTTTCCTGTGATCAACAGGATCTTAATAATTTGCTAGTACGGATTTACAATGATACCCCCATTCCCTTCTACTGGTTTAAAAAAAAATGGCACATTTTGAAAAGAATTAAAAGAGAGAGTTCTGCTAGTCCCAGGACTTTCTCCACTGTGCAGCTGAAACCAGAACAATAAATCCAGTGACAGAGAATGCAGACACAAGGGAAATCTTGTATATGTCATGAAACAGTAATAATCTCTAAGTCTATACTAGTACACACATATTGGTTCTTGTATGAAGGACAGCCTAGATTAAATGCTTTTAGCCATAAGAATAAATTTTACCAACAACATTGAAAGCCAGCAGTTTAATATACTGCAGTAAGGCTCCTAAAAAATGAACATACAGGTGTCCTTGTGCTGTCTTCTGTCAAATGATACCCGGCGTTCTTGGGAAAACTATGCACACTCGCAGTAACACATACAGATTGATCACTATATTCAATCATGTACCTTATCTGCTTTTTAAATTTTTTTTAATAATATTTTAGGTAGCTCCACCTCCCAAGAACTCAGATCACAACTGGTGAGTGGCCACATATGCAAATTTTTAAATCATCAGCAACAGCTAACTTAAAGTTATTGTATCTACACACACCATGGCAAATGATCTCCCAATAACCTGGAAAAGGTTTAATCTTCAATTAGAAGACTACCTCAACAGTAACTTTCCTGCTTTGCCTGCATACTGACCAGGTTCAGTAATGGTCTTACCACCAGGAACTAGTCCTGCACAGCTGAAGTTTAAGATAGCCACATGTGAATCCTCTATTTACACATTTCTGATAGCAGCCTTTAAGAAAATGTAGCAAAAGCCCATCTTTGGCAGAAGCAACATAAAATGTAACCTCAAACACAACCGTTGATATGAATGACATTCTGGAATTCTGTTGTAACTATTATACCACTATGAAGGTTATCTAGGACTCCTGGATTTCAGCCCATGTGATACTCCATGTACTTGTTTTTAATATCTTGGTTCTTTCAATTTGTTCTTTTATCCCTGCAATCCCAAGTCAAAGACTGTGTTGTCTTAACCTTTTGTGTACAGCAAAATGTGATTCAGAATTCACAGTTTCCTTGCAGTGCCCTTGTCTTTTGGGGTATAAAGCCCTCAAATTAAAAATTCAGGGGTGGGAAGCGGGGGGGGGAGGAAATTGTGCCTGACTTCATGGCTCTTTTAGCTCCTTAAGTAATCCATGAGGCTTTTCTATTGACATTTTTTTTCCTTTACTGAGACACACAGAAACAATCTGGACTGAACAACAAATGAATTCAGTTATCTGAGTACAAATATTTTTCCAATGTATAAGCATACAGAAAAAGTATGGGTGTACTCCAAGTTTCTGCATCTCACTATTGCTTTGTATTTACAATATAAACTCTTTGCAGAAGAGTCATCATAAAGCTAATATTTGAAGTGTCTGACTCTTCAACAATAAGAACTTCAGCCCATCAGTAATTAAGATGCTGAGTGCCATCTATGCACTCTTTCTGTTAAATAACTCTGAAAAAACCGTCTCTCAGTAAATAACCCTGGCTTTGTACTCATAGTTTCTGCAAAATAGAGTACTTTGCTCTTCAATCCAGTCAGCTGTTCTCACCAACAATACCTGCCTTTCAGACACTCAGACTTCTAAGAGTCTTCAAGTCCAAGGGCTCAGTTAGGTTAGAAGAGCTGAGTGCTAATCCCATTTATTTCATAACTAGTCTTAATTTCAAATAAACGAAGCCTGAGAAACAAACAGACTCATCTTTCTCTCGCTTCAATTCATCAGGAAAGCTACAATTTAGAGATACTTATTCACCTTCATACTTATTTATTTTTTTTATGGTCTCAGGGAATTCTCAACAAAAAATAGGAGTTAAAAGTATTTTATTGTTCATCATTTCAGTGATGTAACATGCGTAGATAACCTGGCAATATGTTTGATAATACTAAAATAAAGGACTTGGAAAACACTATTCTAAAACTAGGCTTTTAAGTTCAAAATGGGACCAGAAAGTTTTGGGGATTGCAAACTGTAAATGAGGCCAGTCTAAATACGCTGTCCCACGTGTCCATGCTGCCACTGTGCTCCAGCCCTGCTGGCACTGGAAGGTCTTTGTCCTTCACAAAGGAGAATGGAGGGGGACAGACAAAACAAGGTAATGATTGTGACAAATCCACATGCTTGAAAAACTTTTGAAGTATTTGCATTAAAGCACTGAAGAGGACAGAAAAAAAAGCACATGTAAGCAGAGGCTATAAGTGGGCTTCCCAACCTCTGATGGTTTATGGAAAATTAACTGTCACTCCCAGCTATTAACTCGTCAGTTAGTGGGAATCCAGTCAGTACTCGGCTGAAACTCGTTGGAGCTTCTTCTGCAGCGGACAAGTCCACTCCAGTTTTGCTGCTCACCAACACAAGGATAAAGCTCTGCACTTGAGGACTCTCCCTCCTGATTCATCTTCTTTGATACACGAAAAGAGCAAGATCCAATTTTAAAGACTGCATACCCCACTTATTCTCACTTCTGTGTATAAAGCTGTGCAAAAACCACTGAAGAGGAGGTCTGAGATAGAATGGCAAGCACAGGAGCTACTTAACAGTCAACCAGGTCTAGTCTCACCTTCCCATTGAAGCAAGATTTCCTCTAACGACTTTCTTAAAAGGTATTAGCTCTACCCAACTGCCTGAGCTTTCATCCCCTCAGGAGATTCTTACACAACCTGCACTATCTCACCAGCAGTAATTCCTTAGATACTGTTTAAGCTGATCCATTATTAGCTTCATTCCATTACTCTGGAGATATTAAGAAAAAGCCATAACTATGTATTTAATTTCTCTTTTCAGCATTTAAGCCCTGAAAATATGTCTAGATTTGCATCTCCTAACCTATTCTGGTAGTCACAACACATAGAGTACACACGTAGCTTGATATGCTTTGAATCAAGGACTCCCATCATTTTGTTGATCTTTTCCAATGTAATTCAGATAATGAGGTTCCAGAAACAGAATTTTATGAGATATTAACACAGGGCTTTGCTGGGGGAAGCGCCAACCACAGCTTCAGTGTTTGGCTCTGCAACGTATTTGCAAACAAGGATCACACTGAGAGTGCAGCACACTCCTAAATTCAAATCCATTGCTTCTAAGCAGAAAAGCTTCAAAAATTAACCACCGAGAGAAAGGGCATGGAAAGAAGACGAAAACAAGTCACTAACGTTGAAAGACCTTTAGCACAAGTGAGAAACTCTAGAGAAACAAACACCAGAGAGTGCTGGCATTCCCTAGTGCTAAGCCTCTAAGTTTCAGCTTCCTGAGTTTCCCTAACCCCTAAGTTTCAGCTCTCTTGAGCACTGCTGACATTTGATATTGTGGAAAAGCCTAAGGAGAGTTCAACAAGTTTCTCTAGAATATCCCGACCTGTGGCATCCAAATTCCCAGTCAACTCTCATCCTTGTTGATGGCTTCTCTGTATGACCTGAACTTCGTATTTTAGCAAAGGACACTCTTCTCATACCCTGCTCCTTAACCCAGCTGTCCAGTACTGTGTTTTACCATCCCTTACCAAACACATGGTTAGACCACCTGCAACTCATGCTCTTCAGAAGAGCAACTGTTCTGCTTCACACTTGCAATGTTCTCCTTAAACTCCTGAGTAAAATAACTTCAGTGTTTTTTCCCTCACCTCCCGACTGCTTCTTCCATATCTACATAAACAGACCTAAACTATTTATCTACCACTATTTACTACTCTTACAACAAAAAAAGACTTAAAATAGATTGATTATAAGATTTCTGACAGCTCTTACATATGACAACCAAGACTTTTCTGTAAGGCCACAAGGCTCTTTTTTTAATTTATTTTCTAGTCCTTCGAGTCAATGCTCTGCTGTGAGCAGGGTGTAGCTTCTACTTCAGTTGCTCCAACAGCAGGTTCTCCAGCCTCGCCTCACTTTTTAATGGTCTGCCTACAGCCTTATAACCCAGCTTACTACATCCCTTTCTCAAATATACGATCTGTGTAGATACTATTTAAAGGACCCTCACAATATACAGCACCTATGATTCCCAGCAAACACCGCTACCTCAATTGCATCTTCACTCCAAAACAACAGACAGCAATAACAACAGCCATAAACTACCATCTCTGAGACTTTTATAATCCTTGGGGGCATTTTTACCTAATCACAAATGTTTGTCATGATTTATTGTTGATACCTGTTCTCAAAGAACAAATTCTCACCACGTCTGACATCAAATACCACCAAAACCAAGGAACAACAGTCCCTGCAGAACAGATACATCTGCATGTCCTACCCACCTCTCTTTATTCTCAAGTTTTACATCTTGAACATGTGGCCACACAAAAGTCATGCCATTTCACCTATAGGGTAAAACACGGATCAGATTCCCCACTTTGTAACTCACAACTGAACAAGTCCCAGGTAGCGATCATTAAGGAGAGATGACGTGGACGTTGTCAAGCTGATGTTCACTCCTCTGCTCCTCCCTGTAGTAGAGGACCTGTCCTGAGAAGATTCATGACCATACTGTAGAATAAAACTCTTCCTACAGTTTGTTTCTTTTGAAGAGGTAAGAGACAGAAAGTAAAAAAACTTCTTGATGTATCTTACAAAACTAAGAACACTTTTTTCTTTCAGACTTCAAGTGCTCTTAGTGTCAAGTTTACACGATCCAAGAACTTGGATCAGTCTACGCCGTTATGCACTGATCCAGTGCTAACAACAGAAGCAGCACACTGATGAAGGGACTTACATGTGCATATTATGCGCATCTTACTTTCAGAGAGAGAAATGTATCTACTTTGAAAAAAAGGAAAAATCTGCCAGAGGTTATTAAATGTGTTCAAGGTTCTGAACAGAAAACGTGGCAAGGTGAAAAAGCCACATTCAGTACAGTTAGTTCATCTTGCCAACTCAGCACCAAAGTAAATTTTTACTGGATTCAAACTCAACCACATAACAAGGCGGAGGCAAGAGAGATACACACTCACCCCAGGCACACCAGAGCCTCACCCTATGCTTCAGGATCTTTCAACTTCTTTTTATAGTAGAGAAATTGTACATGATTATAAATCAAATCACAAGCATCATTATTAAAATGGAAGTTCAAACAGTTACCATAGGAAAAAGCAAACTCAACTTGCTGATAAATGGCTTATCCTCATCGGTACAGTAGTTCAGAAAGTGACAGTATTGCAACACTTGGCTATATTTAAGCTCTGAGTTATGTTTCTGAGATCACTCTGGATGCCTCTTAAGAGCAACAACCAGCAATCAGTGTTTGGAAACAGATGCAGTAAAAATTTCACCATGTACTTCAGAGACAGATATGATATTTAGCTATGAGTGTCCTTCCTTCTAATCACTCCATCCTTTCTCATTCTACCTGTGATACATTGATGTTATAAACATTTCGTCAAAACACTGTCTCTTTATAAGCTTGTGAAAATTAAAAATGTACACAGTAACTTGAAAAATGAAAAATATACAGTAACTCGTACTTTAAACTCGTAATTTAAGAGACACCAATTAATTCCCTTTTCCCTGCATTGACAATTTTATAATGCATTTTCCATGCATGTTTTTTGCTTCTCTTCTCAATTCTAAAAAGCATGGATATTTAATTATAAATTTCATACTCCCAGTAAGTTCCTACCTAAATCACTTGTAAACATTTAGAATGGAAATTAAGAATTCAGCTGGCTCTTCACTGTTTACCTATCTCTTCTTCCTGCTACAAAAACACTCTAGTCATAAGTTCCTTGTAAAACAAAACAGCTTCTTTTACATCTCCGTCCTTTGCATTACTCTCTTAATTTGAACCTTTGAAAACTCTGCTATTGATACTACAGCCCGGATTGTGCAAGCAGTTATTTTTAAAGGTAAGAGATCGGTCGTAAATTTCCCAAGGTACTCTGCCTCCAGCTCTGCATGCAGAGGAGCTGCTTAGACTTACAGGCATAACTGAGAAGTTATCCAAGAGCGCCAACCTTACATCTAATGAATAATCACACAGACTGTATTTGTGGATTACAGTATCAGATCTTAACCCAAACAAATCCCAGAGTCACACAAAAGCTGTCTCTAAGCAATAGAACATATTTTCTCTGTCTCCCCACTATCAAATGGAGAAGCTTTTAATCTTCATGCCATAATTGTGAATGGCTGCATAAATACATAGAGCACTACAGTGCCTGACAGGTACTTCTGCCATCCCCATTGGTCGCTTCTGTTTGGAGAGCAAATCCAAGGAGTGTGCGCACGCAGGAGGATAAAAAACCCGACCATTTAAACATGAAATCAAATTAGAATTTCTATTTCATTATATTTGCAGTAAGAAGAGAGCTGTGAAAAAGTCGAGGCAAGTAATTTAAATGAACATCTAAAAACACCAAGAGCACTGGGTAAGCACAGAGAAGAACTTACTGCAGTGCAAACCCATGTTCTGACATCAGCTGCATCTCTGCAGGTAAGGACAGCACATGACCCTCATTTAGTTTGTTCAGCCAGTTAAATACAATAATTAGTTTATGTGAATACCAGAAACAGATGAAAAGGGTTAAAAATCTGAAAAAACTTGCATCCCTCTATTACTTCATGAATTGAAAGCCAAACAGAACAGAGCTATCAGGTGTAAGAAACTGAGAGCCACAAGAATGTGACAGTATTTGGAAGAATCAAGTTCATATTTCCTTTACTAAGTATCAAAACATTTTTTCTTATTTGGCATATTTTAGACGGTTTTATTTAACTGACTGTCTTGGGGTGATTCATAACGATAATGTATCCCGTAATCATGTGAACCCAAAAATTGTTTCTGTATCTTTAGGACCCAGCAGCCGGGAATCTTGGGGTAAGGCAGGAAGTTGGCTTTTGGAGCAGGCGTTTTTTAAGCTGCCCGCCCAGGTTATTATCGCGGCTCTGCACTGTGCGGTGTTTGCTTCACGGGCGGTTCGATCTTTGCTCAGGCAAAGGTTTTTTTCTTTCCTTTTTTTTTTTTTTTTCTCGGCTTGGAAAAGCTGCAGTGGCGATCCTTCGCCTGCCTCGAGGGCGAATTCCGCAGCTTCCTGTCCGAGAGCCGGAGGCATCACGCGCTAAGCGCAGCGGAGCGACTCCAGCCCAAGATGCCATTACCCGCGTCCGGCCGGGAAGAAAAACGACACCGAGTGCCCCCAGCCCAGCTGCCTCGCCTGCCGTGCCCACTATCCTCTGCCTTGCCGTGGGGAGAAGGGACGAGCCATCGGGCCTTCCTCTGCTGCTGGAACTGCGCTATGAAGTTCCTGCCTTTCCTGACGCCATACTGTCTCCTTGTTCCAGTAGGGTGGTGAGGTCTAGCAGTTTGATATCTAGCAGTTATTTACTTTTTTTCCTACCCGTTGGCATCCTGTTTGTTAACAAACCGTAGTTTTTTAAACTTTCCTCTATTAGTATTCATTTCTTATTGGTGGAAAGGGACTATTGGAATCCTAAAAGGAGATAACTCATTCCAGCATGTTCTTCTTTAAATTGTCTCAAACCAAGACACTGACAAAAGTATAAAAGTGGCTTCCTGCGACACGAATTGAATTCTAGCTTGCATAAAGAAGAAAAATGACACGAAATGGAAGCAAGAAAATACTACTCCCTCTTTCTTCTTTAAAGACTCTGAACAGATGAACATAAAGCAGTACATTTATTTGAACTGTGCAGATGCAATCCATAATACAAAACAGAGAGCCAGAATTCAGTGAGGCTCATCAGGATCCCAGATATCACACTGTGCAGAAGACAGCGACTAGTAACCAGCCACCCAAAGTCATCTGTTCAGTATGTGAGCAAATACTGCCTCAAATCTGATTACACTTCTCCACAATCCCATCTTATGAATGCTTCTAGTGACTGTGTTGGAAGATGAACCTTAGAAGTCGCAGTGTCCAAATCCATTACCTTGCCAAAGCAAAATACATCAAACACCCAAGCTCACTTCCCTGCCGATTTCTATCCCATGACAAACACGAAGGCTTCAGCCAGCTGGCAGGTTTCTTGCTGCCTTTACAGAAATTTACAGCTATAAGCACAGACTTAAAGGCTGTCATGGCAATTCAGTGTTGAATGAGGGAAACCAAATGACAGATGGAGACTCACCAAGTAACTGAACTTTCTAAGCTCATGCTTCAACTGGTTTCAAAGCAGTAACTGTAAAGCCATTAGACATACTTTTATTACATTATGCAGAGATGGAGTCAAAAGATTTCAGTGTAACATCTGTGTAACACAATTTGGGATATTACTCCAAGAAGAATGGTTAAGGACTTTAACACCACCACTGAAATGAACAAATTCTTTCCAGGTCAAGTCAGAGAACACATAGACTAAATCACAGAAGAAGAAAAAAGTTTGTTATCTAAGCAATGCAACAGTAAGTAATCCTTAAACAACAATCCTCACCCCATCACGTCTCATTCCGAAATCCATGTTCATGACTTATTACACAATTAGCAGTGCTGTGACACCACACAGTGCACCTGCTCCATAATGCAGGAGTCTCCCTATAGCCAGTCATCGACTGTGTCTTCTCTAATTAAAAATGACTCATGAAATAAGCTGCATTATATTATTAAACTTCAAACAAACCAAAGCAAATTTAACTAAATGAAACTCCATACAGTATCATGTTAAGGATTTTGAAATTAAGTGCTAGAGAATGAATACCTGTTTGTAAAGTTCCTAAGAACGGCCAGAAAGGCCTTTCCTCTGTAAAATTCTCCAGGGACCCAGAAAGGCAAAGGGAGAACAGCTGAGAGAAGACATGTGCAAGGGAACACCTGCCAAGGTGACCCTGCCTGGGCAAAGGGGTTGGACTAGATGATCTCCAGGAGTCACTTCCAACTCTAACAATTCTGAGAAACCACTAAGAAAAATATGGTTACTGCTCCTGGCTTACAGTTCACCATGCCTTTCCTATTGCAATAGGAAAAGCTATTGGATCCTCTCAGGCTTAGGATCTCAGTTTTACAAAACACAGCACGAGTCCAGCAGTGACTGATGGAGAGGAGCACCAGTGATGCCAGTGCTGGGTCCCACACCAAACACCAACTGTGCCTCTGAAAAAAATCAGTACTTAAAAGCAACACCCCATGCCACTAAATCTAGCTTCCTCATAATGTTTCATAAACATCTAACATCATCCCATAAACTCCAAGGTTTTAGCAACTTCAGCTGGTAGGCTCTTGACAGTTTGCATGGTCAGACACCAGTATTCAGAGTAAGCCTGCTTGTTGCCACACAGCTGTGACAAAGACCATTTTCTAGGCTTGCCCCTTGGACCACACCAGGCCTCTGTCTGCCCTGCTCTTAGGTTTGCCCTTTTCCATTGTATCATAAACCATTTTCACCATTTTCTTTATATGCTTGGATCCAGCCCCATCCAAGTTATCTTCCCACATGCAATAGAGACACCAGGTCCAGAGTCTTTGCCTGATACTCCTTTACCACAACACTTCCAAACTTCCACTCACAGGTTACAGGTCTGTCTTTCCACTGCCTATCATAATTACCAGCCTTCTCTTCTACCATGTGCTTTCCATTTCTGTGTCCCTTTTGTCTCTTAGTAGATCACAGGTACAGTCCTCGTGCAAAACTTCTCCACGCTACCAACACACTGCACATTAACAAGTCTTATTAATACCCTGAAGACCTATGCTAACTGTTGTCAGAGATTTTTGAAGGAAAAGTGGAGTGTATGTATATATATAGAATAATTTTTACAGTTTTTAAGAACCATATGGCTAGACCTGAGGGAGAGAGCAGGGGGAAGCAAGAGGGTATGACAAGATTATTCACCAACCCTGACCTCCAGCCACTCAGCTCCATCCACCTAAATTATTCAAAACCAACCTGCAATATTTTCCCCTTCCCTACCTTCATCAGCTCTATTTTCTTAAGGTTTGTCTTTCCCCTCACTGAAAACAACAAGATATTGAGTGGCTTTCAGAATGTGGCAAATCGTGTGTTTTAAACACCTGAATCAGATCAAGTGAGAGGAGCGGTGGGAGTCTGATGGGCTGCCTGTGCTTTAAACCACTTTTCTTTTGAACTGGCTACGTCACTTCAGAACGAGGGAAGAGGAAAAGCACTGGCAGTAGAATCGGATAGTTTTGCACATATGGTTCTTAAATTAGACCATTAACTCTATCGTGCGTATTATGCACGTATTTCATGAAAGAAAACGGTGTTTATTTCCCAGACACATCTCAGGAAGTGGGTGATGAACTCCTGCCCATACAGTAAATGCAGCAGACTGCCTGGTTTATATATATACCTATATATACATACACACACACATACTTTGAGCTTAAACTGATAACCTTTAACCATAATGGCTCCAAATGAACTAGACAACAACCTCTCTCAAGTGGGTAGAAAATGCTGCTATTTCCAGATAAAGTAAGTTTCTTTCACATTTTAGAAGCCTGACTATACATCCTTGGCAGGTCCTTCCTCTCAAAGAGTGTTCCGTCTTCACCAGAGTAACTTTTCCGTCACTACAGAAGGAGCAAAGCAATGCTTCGGACCACGACAGCGAACTTCCCAGGCAAAGACCCGCTCCTCTCTGCTTCACCGGGGAGCCACTTCCCAACCTCCCGGGGAGAAGCGCTCCCAGCAGCCGCTCCTGCTGGGCAGAGCGGCTCAGCCGAGCGCCGGGAGCCCCTGAATTCCCGGCAGGGCTCCCCTTCCGCCTCCGCGGTAGCTGTCACCGCCCCAGGAGCCGGAACACGGCGTTCCTCGCACCCCTTGTGAGCGACACCGGCTCCGGAGCGAAGAAGGCCGGGGCAGCCAGCCCCTCACTCACCTGCGGTTCATTGGCCGCACTCGCACGGCCACCTTCACGGAGGCCATAGCTCATCTCCGCCGGCCCGAGCTGTCCGTCGCCACCGCCCCGCGCCCCGCCCGCCGCCGGGACCGAGCGAGGCCACCCCCAGCCGGGGCCGTGTCGCTACGGCGACCGCTGCCCTGCCCTAGCGGGCGCTACGGCGGCCGCGCAAGGACATAACGCCCCGCGCCGTTCGTCTGCCCGGCCGCGCTGGGGCGGGGCGGAGGAGGAGGAGAAGGAGGAGGGAGGANTTATTTATTATTTTATTATTTTAATAGTATATGTTTTATAAAATTGTTATGATATAACAACATAATTAACATAATGTAATATATGTTATTTTATAATATATGAATCTATTATAAAATATATAACATATTTTATTGTATTTATGATTTTATTATTTATTATATATTTATTTCTTGGAGGGGTGTATGCTCATATACATACATATACATATATATATATATACATATATATACATGTATCACAGAATCTCAGATTCAATTAGGTTGGAAAAGAATTCTGAGATAATTGAGTCCAACCTTTGACTGAACACCATCATGTCAACTAGACCAGGGCACGTCCAGTCTTTCCTTAAACACCTCCAGGGACAGTGACTCCACAACCTCCGTGGGCAGCTCATTCCACTGTCTAATTATCCCTTCTGTGAAGAAACTTCTTGATGTCCAACATGAACCTCCCCTGGTGTGGCTTAAGACTACAAAGAGGTCAACCCTCTCCTGCCTACAACCTCTCTTCAGGAAACCACTTGGTTATATATGCACATATGTGTATATATATATATACATATATATATACCTATACAGCCCTCTATAAATATATAACTCTCCATTATACATAGAGAGAAATTTTTATATATGGGGATAAGTGTATCTTTTATAGAGAGAGCATATATATATTATATATACGTATATCTATACACGGGGAAGATAGCTATATATTTCTATTTATCTACGTATCTATCTGTCATTTATATCTATGTGTATCTATATGTTTCTACATATATCACAGAATTGTTAGGGTTGGAAGGGACCTCTGAAGATCACCCAGTTCAACCACCCCATCAAGGCAGGGTCACCTAGAGCAGGTGACACAGGAACGCACCCAGGTGGGTTTGGAATGTCTCCAAAGGAGACTACATGACTCTGGAACAGAGCCCGTNACATCTCCAGTAGCTCCTTGCCTCTTTTGTCCTGAGGAGCCCAGATGTGGCCTTATGAAGGCCAAGTAGAGTGGGAGGATCTTCTGTGTGGACCTTCTGGTCACACTCTTCCCAATACACCCCAGGATACCACTGGCCCTCCTGGCAGCGAGGTTACACTGCGTGTTTTTATTAATATAGGTTTTTCTCCTTGGCTACATATAGTTATGTGCATATATATGCGTTGAAGAGAAGGTGTTAAAATCATGCATGCAATCCCTGTCACTCTCTGCCAGGCTGCCCCTGCTGAGATGCCACCAAGGTTGGGCTGCCACTGTGCTGGTGGGGCTGGGGACAAAGCCTGGACCCAGCACGTCACCATGCTGCAGTACCTAGAGGGACGGGCTTGGCAAAGCAGAGACACGGGCAGCACCGTCTCAGCAAAGGAAAGAAACATCTCCATGAAGCAGAAATGGGATACATAGTGGGCATCATGGTCAAATACTAATATTTAGGTACATAACACAATAAATCTGGATTATTATTTTTTTACAGCAGTTCTCCTGCTAGGTATCAGCACTGACTCCATCTTTTGAGTATAACAAAAGAAAGCTGATTATCGTCAGCTTGGCAAAAAGTGAGAGAATAAAATTATTAAATTCAAATTTACAATAAATGCAGCATGCTGGAGCACCAAAGACAGGGTGTGAGAGTTGGGGTTGTTCATCCTGGAGAAGAGAAAAGCTCCTGGGAGACCTCATTGCAGCCTACCAGTAACTAAATGGGCTACAGGAAGGCTGGAGAGGGACTTTTGACAAAGGCATGGAGTGACAGAACAAGGAGAAATGGCTTCAAACTTACAGAGGGCAGGGTTAGATTGGATATTAGAAAAAAAATTCTTCACTATGAGGGTGGGTAGGCACTGGAACAGGTTGCCCAGAGAAGCTGTGGATGCTCCACCCCTGAGGGTGTTCAAGGCCAGGCTGGATGCAGCTCCGAGCAACCTGGTCTGCTGGAAGGTGCCCCTGCCAATGGCAGGGGGTTGAAAGGAGATGACCTCTAAGGTTTCTTCCAACCAAACAATTCTGTGATTCTACGAAATAACAAATATTTTGTTTGGTGCTGTCAGTGACTGGAAACTACACCCAGGATGGAGGCACCATTTAAAATGCTGTATGAACATAGTTTCATTCAAGCCACTAAGCTGTTGACAAGCCAAAAAAACCCAGTTACCAAGACATAGTAAATATGAGACCCAAACACCTCAACTTTAGCATGACTCCTATTGACAACTTATTGTCTCCAAAAAGGGGAAGGAATAAGAAAAGAGATGTGACAGTAAAATCATCACCTGACGAGCAATTAGCATCAGTCTCAAGTGAGATCTCATAGATGAACAACCTGACCTGGGAAAAGGAGGAGAGCGAAAAAGGGAAAGTGAGAGACAGAAAGACCCCATGTTTACACTCCAGAGGTGTGCAGGAAGAACCAGGGTCAGAGAAACATAGCCAGGACAGAAGAAATTTCGAGGATGATTGACTGGTGGAGGGTGGAGGTGATCAAAGGAGATGGGATGGAAGGCTTCCAAGCACTGAATGACAGCTGAAAACCAGGACAAAAAGAGATGCCATGGGGCTGGAGAAAGGAGAGGATGAAAAAAGAAGTTATAAAAGTGATGTCCCCAGCAGTGCACCAGATCAGCTGAGAGATGAGGCGACATTTGAATGGAGAGGTCAGGTTCAAGGTGTGGTTTTACAGCAAATCAGAAACTATTATATGTTCAATTTTCTCAAGAAAGAGGAGGGATAAGAACAAGAAGGGGCCAGGGCAAAGCGTTAGAAAGTCACTGGTGCAGCAGCTTAGAAGAAGGAGGAAGAAATATAGGGCCAGTAATAGGGAAGACGGAGGAAGGAACAATAAGCGAGAGAGGGAGAGAGCAGAGCACATTGTTGGAGATCCAGGAGGCTTTCAACAGCCAGACAGGACCTCTGACCTGCAAATCAGAGATTAAAAATTCCTTTGAAGTTTTGGAAATGGAAAAGAAAGTAGTGAATTTCTAATGTGGATTTTTCCTGAGGTTTTCAGTGATATGAAAGGACAAACACAGGGTAAAGGTGCAAGGAGGGAGACAGGTTGTGGTGCTGAGACAAACTCCAAGGGTAAGAGAGGAAAGTCAGAAGTTTTGGCACCAGTGTGAGAGTATTGTGTACCAGAGATCACGGGAGCACTAAAAAGAAGGAAAAGGACCAGCTCTGCCGTGCCAGAGAGGTGTTATAGTGGGAGAGAAAGAACAGGGATGTTGGGAAATCACAGAAGTAGCAATAGATGCTTAAAAATCAGCCAAGGACTGGGTCACCCTGTGAGCACAGGAGCTGACACACTGCAGCAGCCAAATATTCAGGCAGGGGAACCCCCACCAATGCATTGGGCAAACTGATCAAAGCCTATTGAAAACTTTATAGAGGACCCTGGGAGATGTGCAATAAGCTGACAAGGAATAGCAAAAACACATTAGAAAAATACAAAAATAAGCTAAAAATTGTATACGAAAAAATAGACAAGTACACGCATGCATAATAGATAAAAGAATAAAAGCAATGGTAAAAGCTACACAGGGCACCTAGGAAAGCCAACCAAAATGTAGCCTAAGCTCTAGAGCATCCAGTAACTCCTCTCAAACAGTTGTGCTTTCCCTGTTTCTTCTTAGCAAAGCTATTAAAGAAATACACCTTGTTCAGTAAATACATGCCCACGTGCTGTGTTTTGAGACATCCAGCCATCAAGGGCGTATGAGCTTCTCCACACTCAGAGAAAACACTTTTCCACTTCCACAGTGAGTGCCCATCAGAGCTGGACCAGCTAAGGCACCCACAGCACACCTGGCATGAAGCAGCAAAACATCCCCAGGCTTTCCCATCCTCCTAAAATTCTCCACGGTTTGCTACTTCAGAAAGTTTTTTCCTTCACCAGGCCAGGACATGAATACTGTGTGCAGTCTATGGAGAGTAAAGCCTGACCTGGTTTGGTCCAGCAGTGTTGATGAAGCCTTGTCCATGGGATGTAACCAGCATTGAGTGTTCCTCTCTCTCCTGCCCCTTGGCTCAACAATGAGCTTGCTTGAACTTTGCTTGAAGCTCTCACTGGTTCAGTCTGCTCCATGAAATTATTAAACACCACGTGTAACATCTCCTGCAATTTCAGTCAGGGACAAGTGAGTTTTACAAGAGGAGGACTCAAAAGGAAGGCTGCTTTCCTAGGGCTGCATCCTGTAGTTAAGCTGCTCAGCGGATGTTCTAAGGATTGAGGCTGTGGGAAAGTCACTCTGTTCTCAGCCTGGCTTCTACAAAACTTGCCAGAAAGGATTATTTTTGAGACTTCTAGACATAGACCTGTCTCGGTTTAGAGACAAGTTTAGGAGAAAATGCTCTGGAATTAGTGTTTTCTCTGAAGAAAAGGGTGTCAGCAATCCCTTCCCACAGATAAGAAATGAGTATTACTGAATGAAAATGAAAAAAACCCACTTGTTTATTGACAAAGTGCCCACACAACACGGGAAAAAAAATGAATAAATGCTAGATAGGGAATTGTCAGAACTTTACCCCACACATACACACACACTCACACCAGAACAAAAAAAAAACCTAAACTGCCAGGGAAGAGGAAAATAACAGCTGGCCACGTGGCAGGGAAGAACAAAATGGCACTGACTTCTGTCTTGGGGAAGGAAAAAAAGTTCACGCAGCAGCTCAGGGTAAAAACAGATGGGAACCTGGTGAATCTCTGTTGTTGGTCTCCTCTTCACAGCAGAGGAAGCTGGTGGATTTAGGGTCCTTTCTTTGGCTGCGTCAGCTTTTCCAAGGTCAGGCCGGGCGGAGCGACTCCGCAGGTCTCCACCTGTCCACGGCCAATGCTTCTTCCATCGGCTCTCTGATCTCGAACCAAAACCAAACCAAACGGTTCAAGAAGAAAAAACAAAGGCCACCAAAGGATTGCTGTCGCAGCCTCCAAGGCCCAGGAAAAAGGAAAAAAAAACTTCTTGCCTGAGCTAACAAAAAACCAAGCCAGCCAAGCAACAAAGTAATGCACCGCACCCCACGCCTGAGAGTGAGGCTTTCGAAAAACCTGTGCCAGAGCCCCAAGGCTCAACCTCTGCCCCTGGACCCGCCTTATAAAGCTACAGCAACCATTTCTGGGCATGGAGCAGACATTTAGTGAATAGAGTATCATCATAAAATCACCCCAAGACAAGATCAAAGTAGACAACCCCCCCCAAAAAATGGTATAAAGATAGGCAAATATACGTACCCACACCAAGCGCCTCAACCTCCTTTCCTTAAAATCCTGGTGAAAAATACAGCTGCCAGTTTCTAAATACTAAATATTTCACACTCTGAAACACCTGGCAGAATTACAAACTCAAATCCTAACCAAACTCAAGGCACATGCATTCCCAAATACTCCTCTGCTCCTTTGGTACGTCTTTAATAAACATGTGGTTCAGATAGAATTAATGAAGCATTTCCAAGGGTTTTCCTTGCATTGTCACAAAAAAACCTCTCTGCTACCCTTCACTAGGAGTTGAGAAAGCAAGTTCCACCTGCAGTAGAAATTATCTTCAGACTCAAAGGTGGGATCTCTGGAGCGGCTACGAATCTCCAGCCTGCTCACAAGAAGACAAGAAGTGCTGCACCGGACTGACTTATGACCACCACCTCCTGCCTTTCCTTCTTGCTCTTAATTGAGCCCTTGCAATGGACCTGCGCATTCAGAAACACCTTCAGGCACTAATCATCCTTTCCTGGGATTGCAAAACAGGTCCCAAGCACACAAGATGCATGACAGGCTGGACCTCACTAATAATGCGTGATGCTAAGTCTTTCATTCAGGCCCTTCTGATGCACAGTCTCCTTACAATAACCAATTGCCTTTCCTTGCATTCATATGCAAATAGCCTGGAAGGGCAGGAATTAATGACTTGCCCAACGGTTACCTCTTACCTGCTATAATACTCTTGTCCTATCATGGTTTGAAATATGTTTCTAAGAAGGAGACATCATCCAGGACCTCTGCCTGAGCTTCCTGAGATACCCTTCCAGCTGGCAGACCAGGGAGGGGACAGAAGGACGGGCATCTCCCCACCACGAGGGCTCACCATTGGGCTGGAGCTTGTCATCAGCCCCAGATCAATTTGCAGATTCGCAAATTAGCATTTGGTAATTTGATGCAGGAAGGTCAATGCTCACTGCTAGAATGATGAAGAGAGTCCTCCATGGAAGGTATTATCTTGTCATGGATCAATTCATCAGGAAAGTTATTCATCTCTTTACTCCTGGGAGTCCTTTGGAGAAAACACTTGCTCAGTGTCGTCCTCCAACCCTGCTTCTGCAGGGCTTTTTACACCTGAGGTGCCATGAAGACTCAAGGTGTCATTTCTGCTGTCTCTGCTGAAACACATTGTGAACTCTTTTATCTCAGCCAGATGAATCCTCCTTTCTTCTTGGGCTGTTCTGATTTTCCAATCTGTCAAAATTATGAGGAACAAACAGTATTGCTGATTTCCAGCAGCACACATCCACAGTCTGCTTCCCTGAGTTCGTTCTCAAGCCAAATTTTGGTCTGTATTTGTACCCACTTTGCACAAATCACACTTGTACATTTTTGAACTCACACTTATATTCCAGTGGAGGAGCTTGCTATGGATAATTTCTCATGAGTGGCCCTCTGCTAGGCCTTCACTACAGCTTCCCAATTGAAGGCCCAAATGGACCCATCCGATGGATGAAAAATAAAGGATATCCCTGTATTACAAATTTAATGAAGTACTATGTAAATTCACATTAAACAAGTAGAATTATCTCATTTCCAGCAGCTCTCAGCATGCAATTTCTAGTAAATAAGCATCAAGCCATCAGCTTGAAATTCTTGTTGGTAGTGTGGTTTTAATTAGATGCCACCAGCGCTGGGCTCTGGTATTTCCCACTTTGCTCTTTCCTGCCCTTGTCTTTGTCTTTTTAATGAAATGCTATGGACATCAAGCCAATCCACCTGCCAGGGTATTGCCGGAGGATGTGGGTAGGAGTGAGGAATTTGGGGCAGCCCAAGAGGGCCACTTGGAGCTGGTACTGCCAGCACCATCCTTGGGAGTGGCTCAGGGAGAGCAGCAGCAGCAATTGCAGAAGACAAGGCAGGACTTTAGTGCCTTTGGCAGCAGCAGCAGCAACCACTGCTGTGCCAGGCTGTGTGCCAGTGCTCTGCTTGCCACAAGTGGGGAAATTAGCTTGAACTAAATGGTAGCAGGTCTGTTTCCCTCTCCTCTTTGTCATCTGCATCCAGCCTTCTTCTTGACATTCACAATTATAACGGCGATAATATAATCCAGGATGTGACCGTTCCACCGTGCTTGGCAGAGAGACCGTTCACAGCTCATCCAGCAGCTGGATGTTGTGATCAGTGAACACTGCCTGGCTTTCCAGGTCCACCCTTTCCTGGAGAGCCCATCACAAACATTTGGGTACTGCACCATGAGAGACTGGTATTGGAGACAGTGGGCTGTTTCCTGTGCAGATAGCACCTGTGCAGGGATCCTCCAAATTCCTGGCCAGAGGTATAGGGAGATGGCTAGCTGTGTTGAAAGGTGTCCTCACCGGCACTCCCTTACACAGACTGTCCTTTGAGCTACGGGGGAGGGTGCAAAGGTTTTACAGCCATACTGGCTTAATGTTGGGGTGAGGAAGCAGACACAACTCCTTGCCCCGCTGTGGAAGGACCCAGAAGCTGCTGAGGTGCAGATGTAGCAGGATAGAGAAACACCAACGTCCACATTGAAAGTTTTCTGTGGTCTGCTGGGCCACAGGAAAGAAGAGTTTGTAAATAACCTTTGAGTTGGCTCAGGGGAATTAACCAAGCAAAGACTCAAACCACTGAGTGTACATCATCATTTCTAAGCTGTGTTGGGCTTGATCCAGAACTGAACCAGAACAGCTTCAGTCAAAGCTTAGTTAGAACTGAACTACAAAGTCACCAGCTTGCCTCTGCTACTTCGATCTCGTGCTAATTGCTTCATTCACTCTTCAATGAACTATTTTCCTTTTGCTGTGCTTTCCACCTCTGTTCAGTTCCAAAGCATTTTAAACATACTTCATGTGGAAATAAGCAAGTAAGGCATATAACAGGGAAGCAAATGTATTGCTCACATTTAGATATATATTCTGTAGGAGACAACTTACTCCTTTGACACACAACTGTCACCTTGAACTCTAACTGTGAAAACACAGCCACTACATTTCTATTTCAAAATATTCGTGGGAGATGGCTTTGCACAACAGAAGTTTGCCCTACACAGAAACTTTTCTCACTACAAAGAGCACTCTGAGTTTCACAGAGTACACTCTAGCATTTTAAATGTGTTGCTGGCTTCTTTAAACTGAGGTTGTTTTTCTCTTCTATCCTGCTTCGCTTGAGGAGCCTGATAAGGAAAAGTATGCTGCAGAGAAGTGGAAATGAAGAATAAGTGGTTGTATTTGACATTTAATTTCTGCACAGTTGGAAAGAGAAATGAGATTGTCTATTGTTCAACTCATTAATTTTCCCATGCAAGAACATCCAGTCATCCAAGAACATAGCAGTATGTTGTTTCATTATTAAATATAATAGGGAGATGTTCTGATAATTTTTTCTTATCAGGTTCTTATTATTTACAATTCATGGACAGTGGCAGTCTCTGAGCTCTCTCTTTTGCTGTTTTCTGGTGCATCATTCAATTAACACCAAGGCAATCTGTTATGTCCAAAAGAAAACATGGCAAGGCCTGATAAGCAAGCAAGCAAGCTGCAGAAAGATTTAATAATGTTTAATGAATTACTGCAGTGCCATGTTTAGAGATGTGCTCTTGGCAGCACCCTGGGATTTACACAGCACATCAACATGTCAGTACTTGGGATCAAGAATAGCTGTATATTTCGAGGCTATGTCAGGCACAAGCTCTTGGTTATGCCAGTGCAGTTTTATCCATGAGGCCAAGGAAATGCCTTGTATACATACAGCACTGCCATTTACTCCTGGCTTTTTAAGACACAGGCAATGCATTCCCCCTTACTCCTCATTCAAGCACCCTTTTTATCACTTTTATTTGCTTTAAAGACAGAGGAAGTTTGAGGCTATGAAGTCTCTTCCAGAGAAATCTCTTACAGATTTTCCAGTGAGACATGAGACTGAGCACCTACACATTGCCATCTCGTATCCCTCAACAAGTCACAGTGCTGGAGGACCACAGAATTTAGCACTGAGAACCATTTCTTCATTCTCCATTTGGAGAAGCAAAACAGATAATGCTCATGCCAACATCCCCAGCAAGAGAAAAAGGCTGTGAAGGGCACCTGTCAGGCATGTTAAACCCAGGAACTCAGCTGTGTTTGCTGTCAGGGTATCTAGATTTAAGGCAGGAAAATGTTCTTCGGGTATCGACCTTGGAAGACATCAGGATGCAGAGCAAGGCCATGAGTGGCATGAACAGAAGCTTTCCCGGAGGCCAAAGAAGGTTTGGTTGATGGCATATGAGAAAAGAATAATAATTAACCTTTCTTCTGTATTTCCAATGTTACCTCTTTTCCTTCTCATGGCAGAAATTTCCTTTCCCTTTGCCAGAGAGGTTCAGGGTAGGAACTAGTGAGTTATTTACACTGTGGGTTTAGGGTACCAAATAATGAATGTTTGGGGCTGGACACTGGAAGTTCATGGGCACAAAAAGTATCTCTGCATGTACTTTACACCCATTTTGTTCCCTGGTATTTTTTCCATCTTTTTATTTTTTATTCCCTTTTTTTCAATGGAAATGAAGGCAAGTGACATAGCCAAGCTTAGAATAAAATAAGAACAAACTTGGGAAAATAAAAATTCATGCAAAGCCAAAGGTAAAACACTGAAAATCATTGAGAAATGTTGTACTGACTTCCATGCAATTTGATCACTATCTACAGGGAAAAGCAGACAAATAACATTCTTGGAATAAAGTTCCCTGAGAAAACACTTAGAGAATTTGGATAAGGCAAATTTGGAGAGAAATAAAGAGGTTATTCTGAGTTAGTACAGAGCACATTTATGTCCTAATACACTACTACATGAAATCTTGTTGTATTTAGTGCTAACATTAGGATCAGCAGAAAAACAGACTGGAGTATGGGTCAACTGTCTTAACAGGATAAGGCTTTATCTGTAATCCCTAGGGAAAAGGATGGTGGTAGACTGAGCTGCTAAATATGGTAATAGCCATAAGAAAACTATTTTAGGAGATACTTGAAAGGCAGCCCACACATCTTCGAAAGACCTACAGGTTCCTCTTGACTGAAATGGAAGATTTAGGCAGTCTGGAAAGCCATTTTCCTGACACTTGCTCATGAAAATAAGCATAACAATCTTTCTATTCAGGCTAGTAAGCCAAGTCTACCACCCAGCATGCCAGCCCACGAGCTGTGAATTTCAAGGGGCAAAAGACACGTTGATAAAAGAGACAGCAAACAGAGGTAAGGGTGTGGTAAGAGATTGCTACTGGGGCTGGGGAGGGCAGATGGGCTCCTGATGGAGACAGGAGCCCGTGGGAAGCATGGGTTAAAAGAGAATAACTGACTGATGAATACAGGCTCTGTTTCTGCATAGGGTGGACAAGGGAGGATTCAGCCCACTGGGGGAACTTCGCAAAAAGTTCACTGCTTATATCCATCCTTTCAGTTCCTGTCTGTTCCCTGGAGCTCTATTGAACTGACTCCACTTTTGTTGTCCCAAAGATAAAATAAGCTTCATCACTGGTTTCAAAGGCCAGTTCTGAA
The DNA here is from genome assembly GCA_013397755.1 of Cnemophilus loriae. Taxonomy (NCBI): domain Eukaryota; kingdom Metazoa; phylum Chordata; class Aves; order Passeriformes; family Corvidae; genus Cnemophilus; species Cnemophilus loriae. The sequence goes on from VZTF01000537.1 coordinate 111,923, forward strand.
TGAGGAGTCTCAGGACTTTGCCTCTTTCAGAAGGCAGCTGAGTGGGTAGAGTTTGTGCGCTCTCCAAAACTGCTATCTGTTTGCTCCAGCTCCTTTTCCAGTGTGCACGGGTACCAAGCCAACGAAACACCTTCCCACACATGGCCCTTGGAAACTGGGTTTAGGTCACAAAAGACTCTTCATTTAGTGATGCAAAATATAATGTTCATGAGCTGAAAAAGGATGTTCAGGCAAGGTCATTGAAGAGCCCACTTGAAAAAAAAACAAACAAACAGATTTGGGGACTGATGTATATTTCACATAGGGTTTGGGGGAAAATTTAGCAAGAAAGTAAAGAACATCAGAAAGACTTTTTTCTTTCAAGTTTACCAGTGTTACCTACTCCTGGTTCCTTTCAGAAGTAACCCTTGCTAATAAGACAATATTGATTTATTACTTAGTAATCTTTAAACCTGCAACATGAGACATGGTTTAGTGGTAGATCTGGAAGTGCTGGGTTAACAGTTGGACTCGATCCTAAAGGGCTTCTCCAACTTAAACGATTCTATGAGTCCTTGATTTCTTTTTTAATAACATCTGCAAAAGGCATTAGACAATGGTCCCTCAAATTTGCATTCAAATCAAGCCAAGTGAAGCATTTTAATAAAACTACATCTTGTCAGTCTCGCCTCATTGCATTTCCTCAATGACATAAAATTAGATTAGGATCACACGAACCAGAAAAAGAAAAACAGGTTTTATTGTGGCGTATGAAAACGAGACTCACAAGCTGAGAGCAAAATGAATCTGTTTATTGCAGAGTTGAGACAGTACTTATACACTCAGTGTAAGAATCTTTGTTCAGTCCTTCACACACAACCCGGTTGCAGGCTTGTGATAAATCCGTCGCCCTGACAGTTTGTTAGCTTTCTCAAGGTCTGCAGGCTTTCGAAGAAACAGGATGCCTTTCCTGTTCTCAGATAGTGTGTTATCTTCCATGCTTCCCAGGAATTTTCTGTGGCACCAGGCTTTGCTGTTTTCTTACATTTTATATGTCAGTAACTCCATAAAGAAGACGTATTTAACGTGAATAAAAAGAATGCACATCTTTTTATAAGAATAAAACTAATGCACATCCTATTCTTCCTATCATGGCCACCGCTCCTCCTTAAAAATAAAATCATGGCATGGAGATTAAATCATACCACTCTGGAAAAGAAGGAAGAGTGAAGAAGACCTGAAACAGCTTTTAATTTCGAGTGTCCACTTTCCTGCTTAGTGACGTTTCACTAACATATCAAACATTGCTGGTCAGAGGCAACACAGTGCAATCCTGCACATCCTCCTGCCTGAAGCAAGAGGGAGAATCATCTGGTTTCAAACCACAGCTGAAATCATTTTGTTGGAGAGGCACCAACTGCCTTTCAACTGCTGAATTACTGATCCAGAAAAAAAAATGGCAAAAATATTGCAAAATCACACCTGCTATGTGATGATTACGTTAAAAAGTCGCTGCTCTTCACTAGAGTTCAAAATGCTCTAAAGATACAAATGTAGTTTTGCTCAATATTTCAAGTGATATAGTTTCCTATATTTGTTATTAAATATAACAACTATAACAATTATTTAAATATCACTTTCTTATTGTCAAAAAGTTGTGTGTATAAACACATAAAACACTAATACAGTGCTGCACTGATAGCTGACTGCATAAAAAACCCAATAGCATTTATGCAGGCTGTGAGAAGCATCATTGCTGCTATAATGATGATGGCATATTTACAAAACTTGCACGGGATATTGTTGTACACATAATTTCAGATGATGAGTATTCCCAGAGAGAATTTAAGTTTCCCCTCCTTGCCTTGGAATAAATATAGTAATATTATTGCTGGCAATAACAATTAATATTGCTAATAAAACGTCTGGAGTATCCATTCGGTCAAGCCAGAAAGCCCATGGTGGCAGATACGCTGCAGCATAGCTCTTTCTGTGCCAGGAATCTACAGCCTGAATAGAGAAGATAGGTAAGAGAACATAGGAAGAAAGAAGGGAACGGAGATGCACAGAGTCACGCAAGAAGTCAATGAGAACAGAGGTTTTATGAACCATATGCTTATGGCCTAACACCAGGATCACACAGACTTCAGGGAAAGAGCACAGCCAGAAATCAGTGTATGTTGTTTTGGAAAACCAGAGAACAGCTCCCAGCATGCCTCATCTAATCCTTCTGCTGCTTTAAAAGAAGCAAAAGATTAACAATAAAATGTCATGCTTGCATTTTATCTCGTGTACCTGCCCGATATGGCATGTCACAGAGAAACGAGCTCTGACTCCAAACAAAACCCAACCTGCTCATGTATGAAATCAAGTCTAGTAGATCAATAAAGCCCTGAAATTTAAGTTGGTGCAATTTTAAGGAAGATTTCCCATTCAAAGGTTGAAATGAAACACCTCATAACAGTGTTCAGTCAGAAGACATGTGGCTAATCCCACATGGAAAAGCAGCATTAGTCAGTATGTTTCTACATGCTGATAACTAAGAAGAAGCAGCCCTGGGCAGCAAAAGTCTTGCAGGCTAAATACAGATCACAATTTTCAGCCAGTATGTTTAGAAATGTATCCCTAAACTGCCTGTCAACCAACAGAGTCCCAAAAGACATTCCTTTAACTAAGGGTAATTTGCTTGGTAACTCCATCACAGACGTTTTCCAGGCGCCCACCCACCACCAAGCCACTGTAAAGTCAGCATTCATCCACCCAGGAAAGTCATCTTCATGAAGGCAGTGCAGGTGGCACTTGCCTTGGAGAGAAGCAGCCGTATCCATGACATCTCTCTTTTTGTTCAGTTTTGTCCTCTTCCAGAAGCGCCCCTCCAAGGAACGAGATCTGCCCCTTTAATCTCCCCATTTTCATGCCCCATCAGCTGGAAAGGTGCATTGGGTCTGACCAAGGTAAAGCTCACAGCCCTTACAGTGCTGTGCTTTGCACTGGTAGCTGGAAGGATGTTGATAACAGACCAGTGTTTTGGCTACTGAGGAGCAGCGCCGTCCCTCTGACATTCCTTCCCCCATCAGAGGGGATGGGAGTGGGCAAGATCCTGGGAGGGGACACAACCAGGCCAGCTGAACCAAATTAGCCAAAGGGATATTCCACACCATATGACGTCAGCTCAGATATATAAGCTAAGGCAGAGAGGAAGAAGGGGGGGGCATTTGTGAATTTTCAGTGTTTGCCTTCCAGAGGAACCGTTATGCCTGCTGAAGCCCTGCTTCCCTGGAAATGTCCAAACATCGCTGCTGATGGGAAGTAGAGACTGACTATTTTTTCTCTTTAGCCCATGCACGCGCAGATCTCTGCTTATTTCTTTCTTTTACTGTAATAAAACGGCCTTATCTCACCCTGCTGGTTGTTCTCCATCTTATTCTCTCCCGTGTCCCAGTGGGAAATGGAGTGATAGAGCAACTGAGTGGGCACCTGGCACCCAGCCAGGGTCAACCCGCTACAAAAGGTGAAGCAAGCAACATATTCACCAGGGCCCTTCCTTCAGGAGTTGGGTAACACCTCCCACAAGATTGTTTTTGCTTCTCTCAAGAGACATTTACCAGAAGTTCGTGCCCTTTTTTTTTTCTTTGGAGGTGATTGCTATCAGAACGGGAAGAGTGCTTTAAGATTGCTAAAAGGAAATGTCATCTCACACTATCTAATTTCCAAAACAGCCTCTTGTGCATGCAAGCCCAGAGCAGCGCTCCTGAGTTCTGCAGCACTTTCTGTCATGCAAAGTTATGAGCATTATTACAAATTTAAATATTTCTCGAGAAGTGCTGTTTGAGTAATTAAGAACAAGATAGAGGTTTGCTGCTTTCAGGATGATTGCAACTGAAGACACATAAATGGCAGCCCAGGTATCAGAAAAACAGTGAGTTTTCCAGAGTGACAGGCGCTGGTAATGGCAAGGAGACATGCAGCTGCTGCCAATGTACGTGTTCTTATCCCCACTATTGTTTCAACTGAGCTGTACTTTTCACTAAGCATTTAGAAAGTGCATATGGGGTCGTTTTAGAAGAGCCATATGCACAAAGATTGCTTTTCTCGAAGATTAAAGAACAGAAGGGGTAAAAGAAGGTCTGTACTTTCATTATACTCAGCCTCCTGACTTGCAAGAAGTCTCCTGTATGCGACTCCAGCAGACCTGCAGTGTAATGAGATACTTCATGGAGCTTTTCCATGCCTTGAAAATTTCAGCCAAGTTACAAGTGATAAGTCAGAGTGAAAAATAGCTGTTGCTTAAAAAAAAAAAAAATCTTGATTTCTCCGAGGTCTTTGCTATATTTCATCATATTCCTAATACACACATTTGAACAAATTATTCTGAAGGAGTGATAAAAATCAAGGAAGCAGAATCATAAGACTTTTCAAGGTTTCATTACCCTTACTAGGGAGTAATCCCTCGAAAGTCAGCAGGACAACATAAAGTACCCTGTACAGGACAAACCATTAAAAATTCTATCATTTTATGAATGCATAAATATCAAACTTGTGTCTTTCCCACTGAGCAAACACTAGAAGATTCCGCATACAAGAAAAAAAATAGAAGCCCTCAAATTCATATAAAATCCTGACCACTGCATCCCCACCCTTGGGATTTACCAAAGGTGTGTCTTAATTCTGCTCACAGGCAAGATTATCTAGAAAAGCCTCATCTTAATTTCCTTGCCTCTTGCAGTGAAAATATGAGCATCCCTTGGCTTAATAATTAATTACAACACTCAGTGGACCCTGATCCTTGCAGATGCAAGTCACCTCAGTTGTACTCTTCTTACCTAGAAAACAAAGAGCACAAATATTTTATGCATGAGCATAATATACCATAAAGCCGTGTTCTACAGGGTAGAGGAGGGATTTGAGAGCTCTCACATGATGCTGTTGTTGGCTTGAGCTCTTCTAGTATTCTACATTTCTAAAAAACCATTAGCCAAACAATATTCAGAAAAAAATGGCAGGCTGTGCTGGCACTCATGTTCGCAAATGATAGAGATCTCATGTCTGCAAAGCATGGGATTAATGCCACTGCCCTGTATCCCCATCATCAAACTGGCATCCCTATACTTTCATTACTGTTTCCTGGCAACAAAGCATGGAGACACTTCTAGGAATGCTAACAATCTGTATTCATCCTGCAGACAGACCTTTGTGAAGAGCCCTGCCGAAATGAAATGAGTGGATCAGTGCTCCTACAATGTCAGACTTAAACACAAAATCTTTTTTTTTTCCGTGCATGAGGAAAGCATTATTCACGTGATTATTTTATCTAAAAATAACTTCTATTTTTTTTTCTAGGTCGGTTTTTTTTGAGTCGTACCATACTATTTCACCCTAAAATGTATCAATCCCATTTCTGTTCATATTGCATAGCACAAAACTGATTTATCAGTTTTGTTTTACCAGTCGGGAAGATGGTTGGGGTGGTTTTTACCCATTGCAGGATCAATGTGACAAATCTAACACTAATCATATATTTACTAATTCTTATTTTTTAAAAGAATATAATTAGTGTTTCCATTTTTAAACTGAGAGATTGTTTCATTAATATCAAGACTAAAAGATCCACATCGTGAGGATGTTACCCTTTCTCCTGTGGGAGAGATATGGCTTTCGAACTTTCTTACCTCTAAACTGGGGCAGAAGTAACTGTTGTTGTTTAGTAGCTACGAAGTTACTAATGGCAGAAAAGCAGGAAAAGGAGATGCTTTTTGTATCTTACACTGTGGTGAATGCACAAGGAGAGAGGTTTGCTCCCTCCAAGAGCATGTCCTTCTTGATGTTCAAGCAGGCAAGAGGGAGAAAGGCAATGAGGAAAGAGCAACACTCACGAGTGTTTTCAAATAAAAAATATTTGCTCTTCTTTTCCCCTTCTCCTGTTTGAGAGGCTCTACACTGAATGGCAATGCAAGGCAAGGCAAGGGGTCCCCCCACAGTAATTCAGTGCTACCCCAGACGACTGCATACCTTTCTGGTGTGCTGGTGTTACAAACCGGTTTAAACCCAGAAGAGCAAAGAAAGCTAAGCTCTGTGTATAAAACGGAAAGAACTTTGAAGGTTCAAAATATTCCCAAAAACAAGATTAAAACCAAACGAGATTAAATGTTGATGCCAAAAATTGGAGATATTTTTATTTAATAGTAAAAGAGGCAGAGAGAAAGAAAGAGAAAAGAAAGAAAGAAATAGAAAAAGAAGTGTGTGGAGGGTGGGGAGACAGAGTGCCAGGGGTTAGGTGGAAGCATATCATCCTTCAGGACGGGATGGGCGGTCACTGCCTCTCACCAGAGTCTTTCTCACCACATGCCCAAAGACTCTTTCCCCCCCACCCTTTGGTGTGAGGCGCTGTGCGAAGCCTGGCAGCTGATAGCCCTGGGGCTGCAGTCTCCACCCCGAAGGTATTTGGCTTGTGCTTTGTGAATGTCCCCAGGCCTGAGTTGCTACTTTATCTTATCTTCATCATCCAGCGGTGTAGGGCCTCAGTCAGGTCGTGGTGGTCTCCTCTGCAGCTTTTGTAATAAAGTTTTCAAAGTCCTTCATGAAAATGTTTAAGTCATAAGCTATAATATTTCAGTCTCTGACAGCTGGGGACTCTGCTGTCCATCAGGCACTTTTCTCATTTGCACTTGTAATCTGAAACGGTACCCACTAACAAGGATGTTTTTCAGTCTAGAGCAAATCTGGACTGGTTAAAAAAACCCCAAACAAATAACTAAAAATATTTCTGCTGAATTAGGATTAGGACATGGTTTGGAAAGAGAATATTTGGAAAGAGAAAGGAAAAGACTATTGTTCCATGTTCTTGGTTACAGAGAACTTCCACCAGTATTCTGATCCCAGGAGACATCTCTTTCATTTTCATTCTGTCGGTTATATTGGATTATGCAGGGAGTCTGGATCCTCTAAGGAACATCTCCTTTGGCTCTCACTCCTCCCAGCCTCCCTCCCCAGCCCTGGTAAGGCTTTAGTTAATGTTGAGATGTTTAACAGATTAATAGACCTTTATGCACTGTGTCTGTCTTCCCCAAGAGCTTGATTACACTGAAATGTTGTCAGCTTCACAGCATGTGGAGGCAGAGGAGATATATTGCATGATCTTATCATCAAGAAAAAAACACCAAACCTGTATTGACAAAGAGTCTATACCCAGGTTTGTATTGATACTGTTAATAATTTAATGTTGTAAGGCAAAATTTGTTTGACTTTAAAAAGATCTGAGCATATCCTGCAGCAGTAAATTTTCTGTGGGTTTCTCTCTGGCAGCTGGCTCTGGTTTGAAGTCCAGGCAAAGACATTTTTTGGATCATTAACATTGCCCTATGACCGAGATTTTTTCCTGCAATGGTTGTTTTCTTGGATAAAACATTCTAGGTATTGAGAGAATGAGTAATGTGTTTCAATCACACTTAGCAAATCTAAAGGGTTAGCTTCCCCTTGCTGTAATATATGGCTCTGGCTGTGTTAGCCCAAAATGAGTTTAAGATGGATTTCCTGAAGGAATGGTTCATGGCATACAGTCTGGCTGCTGAACAGAATTTCTTAGGGTGACAGCATCCCCAGCCAACGCACTCAAAGGCTGCAACTGCTGAACAAAGTCAGCATGGGAACATCCCCTTTATATAAGCAGATGTTCCACAAAAAAATTAACCATTTTGAAGTAGAGAAATACAATCCCTGAGATAGGAGCTGTGACACAATCCACGACTGTGGTCATTTATACACGTGTGGTCTCAGTATGCAGGGGCAAGATTTGACGCCATCACAGCCATAATGAACTGGGGAAAGTCACAGAGATGTAAGCACCAAGCACTGAGGAATGTTGCTCTTCCTCTCCTAATTGATAGACCCACTTGGTCTAAAGGACAGATTACTCCCTTCCCAGGATATGGATTTCTCCCTTTGATTATCGCCTGAAATTTAGAGTTCAAACTTTTCTGAATTCCAAAGGGGCAGTAACAGTCACAAGTCTTGTTTGCTGCTTAGCTATGAAGAGCAAGCATGGATGCAGAGTGATATTGATCAACAAATGTGACCCATTAGGTGACTCTCTCTCAGATTGGTTTTGGATGCCAGTTCCCACTCACAGTTCCTGTTTTCAGGAGATTAGAGCCTAATTTGCCAGACCTGAGAAGTTACGGGCTGTCCCTCACAGGGCTGGCTACAGATCAGCATCATGTGCTTGGATGGAGACCAAGGCAAAGGGAACCTTTAGTAGGAATACCCAAATCTATCACAGGAGAACATGATCAGAAGTATCTTTATGCCTTCATTTAATGCTGTAATATTGCACAGGACCAGCTGTAGAAATTTTTTCTTTTTCAACCCCAAAATTTCAGTTTGTCATTATATGTGAACGGTTAACTCTGCTTTATTCCTAACACAGTGTTAGGAAGGACTAAATATGCACAGAGACTGATGGACTAGTAAAAACCTAGATCGAAAAAAAAACCCAAACCCCCAAAATATTTCGCAAACAACAAGAGACTATTATATTTCTAACATTCTATTGCAGTTTGGGGAAAGGGCAGTCTAGAAGGCAGCACAGTATTCTCAGGCAATACCACCCAACAGGTGCATTTTCACTGACAAACTCATCTAAGCTGGCTCTGCCCTGCCGGTCTTGGGCCGTGCCCTTGGATGGAGGGGAGGTGAGCAGATCACTTTTCTGATCTGCTTTATGGCTGCATTTATCCATGAATTCTCAGATAGTTTCAACACCTGCCTGAATCAAACAGGGGAGGGAAGAGCAGTGAAAAGCTCCCACCAAATACCTGAAATCACCAGTGGTTTCACAGAAGTCATCTGTTGCAATCCGGTTTAAACCCAGAAAAGCAAAGAAAGCTAAGGCTCTGTGTATAAACCAGAAAGAACTTTGAAGGTTCAAAATATACTCAAAAACGAGATTAAAACCAAACGAGGTTAGATGTTGGTGCTAAAAAATTGATATGTTTTATTTAATAGTAAGAGAAGCAAAGAGAAAGAGAAAAGAAAGAAAGAATGAAAGAAAGAGAAAAAGAGGTGTGCGTGGATATAACTAATTAACTACAAATATAAGTATCTAAAATTTAATTCTGGTTCACTTAAAAAATGGTAATTTATTTCTTTTAAACAATGCAACAGCCTTCTGTTTCCATACACTAGAAGTGGGTCCAAAGAAATAAATGGTTGTGCTTATTGTTTTCTCCAGTAAAGGAGAAAGGCAACTTGGTCAAGAGAACAAGCAACAGTGGTATTAGCCATGATACAATGATTTTCCTCTGAAACAGCAATAATAAATAATTGCTTATGCTAGTGTATTCTTCCCCTGGTCAGTGAAGCTCTCTTGACTAAATTACAGTCTGTCAAGCAGTGTATTAAATAATCAAGAGTATAAACTGCCAGTAATAAATATCAGATGAATGTGTGGAGGTTCTTTTCTTCCAGATCAAGCAGCAATACACTCAAACATCTTTTCAGTGATTATGGAGTAGCCTTATTAAATGCAATGCAGTACATTTTCCCCCTTCTGTATGGTGTTTTTGGTTGCCTCCTCTCTACTACTGGTGTTTTATTGTTCCCCAAATGGGGTCAGCCAGGTTCTTTTTCTGAGTGGTTACAATTAATTCAGGTGGTTCGAGTGGTGCTTTGCCAAGCTCTTGTCAATACTAAATTTCTCCTGCTAACACATTGTCCATTCTGTCTGCTTTGTTAGTTTGCAGAGATCATGTATGAAGAGCCTGCGAACAATGATCTGTAAATCCCTGTGGACTCCTCACTTTTAGGCAACAACAGCTAATCCAACTGCTTAGCAAATCCTGATTTATGGGGAGCAATCCCTTCCCTTTCATACCTTCCAACAGAATATAGATCACGAAGTTGTTCACCCATCAAAGAACATTTTCTGTCTTAGATGTGAGGCTTCATGTATATTGACTTTGCAAGTTCTCACAGTGCCAGTTTGTACTTGCTAGGGAATTTCCTTATTTCCTGTCACTTTGTTCATTGTCTTTGTCCATGCTCCAATGTTTAGTGATTTCACATTACCTTCTCCCTGACACAGCAGAACAGAGCAGTCAAAAGCCAGAGCAAAAAAATACCACGGACAAATCCAGCCACGTCACAAAACATTTGCACTCGTGTTCCTTTCTAGCGTGTGGGTTTAACTGAGATGAAAATATTTCTACACTGACAAACTAGAGTAACTTTGCTTATCCCACAGTCTTCCTACAGAAAATAGCAGCCATGGAAACTGTGAAGCATCACTGTGTGCAGACCCAATCAAGGCCATGAGGAGGGCATGAAGCTGCGAAGCTTCCACCATACACAGCTCTTGGTTATTTATACCTCAGAGAATTTTGTTGAATTTAGAGAAGGAAGATGAAGAAAAAAAAACCCCTTGATTTTTATTACAGGTTTTATAACAAACGGCAGCAATAACAATGAAATGCTGGGTTTCCTTGACCTTAAGCAAAGGGCTGGAGGTGGGAAGTGGTGGCTACAAAGATATTTTAAAGAACCCTGTGCCCTTTGTTTTGTTTCTCCAGAGCTGTTTGGCAACCTCTGATGAAGCAGGTACCTGTCCATGCTGAAAGTGTGTTCCCAGCCCATTATATTGGTGGTGAATCATAACTGGTTACTCAGGCGCTGCAGGCATTCTTTCTAAGAAATTTGAAGTAATTTTTACAATACTTCAAGCATTCAGGGACTTTAAAATAAACAAACATAAATGACCATTTTAGTGAATATGAGAGTTCTATACCTTTGTTTGGGGATAAAGGAAACAGAACTAATTCAAATAAACCTTAGGGAAATGAGGAGGAAGCCAACTCGAGGAATGAATGTCACTTCTATTGAACTGGCAGGCAGACTGTGAAATCCCATGTGAGAAGCTGGAAAGATGCTTTTTGTTTTCTGCCTTATTGCATTCAAATTCTGCAAGAGTAAATCAGCTGTCCTTAAAGTGACTCTGAGCAAGCATAAGTGTGGCATGCCGTGCTGGATGAAATATAGAAGCCATGAATTCTTCCGTACTTTGTGTCAGGTTGACAGGTTTTCTTGTATTTGTTTTTTTAGAGTGTCTTCTCTATGGGCAGTTGAAGGACTTTATTTTAAAAATCATTTATAAAATGTCAAGATTTTTGATTCTGTGAGACCAATTCCTTTAGCTGTGTTGACTCAATAACAAATAAGCAGTTTTGAACATTGATACTAAATTTTAAAGTTACATGGTCTGTACTGCTGATGGGAGGTGTAAAACAGTACAGCCAGCCTTTCTGAAAAAGAATTTTAATGTATTGTTCAGGCTTGGATTTCAAAGCTGTGCTTTATCTTAACAACTACCTCTAAGACAATAAACAAAGAAAAATAAATAAACCCTAAAACTTGACCAGAACTGCTGCCTGTCATGTTCTGAATTTGTCACATGTATGCATTGCATAAGGCATCCATCGGCACACCACTTTTATTGAATCCATGATTTTCTTTATATACTTCCTACATGCTCTGGAATCTGGAGGAATGTTTTCTTTCCTGAAATATAAGTGAACCAAGAACTCCACCTAACATTCCTGCTTCTTTACAAAGAGATGACCTGCCTCAATATAATTTATAGCTTAAGCAACAACTACTTCATTGATTATACCCTCCTGCAAGAACTCCTTTTCTATCTGTAAACCTTTGCAACCTTAAATTCCTTCTGAAAAAAGTGTGCCTAATAATTTATAGAAATGAAGGCATGCAGCCTGCAAAATTATTCCAAAAATTCACGGGCTGGCTGCAACCTCAATCTCTTCTCTGTTTATTTGTTCTGAGGCAGCACTACCGCAGGGATTTTCAAAGTACCTGCAAGAAATTACATTCAAAAAAATACACTGCCTTTTCAATATTGGAACGAAAAGCAAATATTACCTACTGAATGTCTACAGACATTTCGAGGTTTCTGCATTCTCCCACCTGCAGCGCTGCATCCAGCTCTGGGATCCCCAGTGCAGGAAGGACATGGACTTGTGGGGAGAGTGCAGAGAAGGAACAAAAAGGTGGCTTGCAGGGTGGAGGCCCTCTGCTATGAAAGGCTGAGGAATTGGGATTCTTTAGCCTGGAGAGGAGGAGGCTCTGGTGTGACCTAATCGTGGCCTTTCAGAAAGGGCCCAATTTATAAGGAGAGGTCTAATAAATAAGGCCTTATAAATAAGGAGAAATCCGGAGAGCAATGGTTTACAAGGTTACGGAGTGACAGGACGAGGGGGGATGGATTCAAACCGAAAGAGGGCAGGTTGAGACCAGATATTGGGATGGAATTCCTCACTTTGAGGGTGGTGAGGCTGCGGCACAGGTTGCCCAGAGAAGCTGTGGATGCCCCATCCCTGGGGCACGGGTGTTCGTGGCTAGCTTGGATGGGGCTTGCAGCAACCCGGTCCAGGGGAAGGTGTCCATACCCACGGCAGGGTGGTTTTACTAGATGACCTTTAGGGTCCTTCCAACCCAAACCATTCCCTGGTTTCCCGAGTTGCTGCTCTAGGTTGCTGTGAAGAGACAAAACAAAAAAAAAAAAAACCAAACCAAACCAAAAACAATCACATTTATGTTTGCTTATCGCTCTGGTAGGACAGGACAGAGCCAAACCCTGGCGCAAGAAATGCCCATTTCGGCCGACAACGAACTTCGACCCCTCGTTATCCCTATCTCGCTTTTGTCCCGTTCTGTCCCTCCCACCCCGCCGCTCCCGGGCCGCGCGCACGCGCCGCTGCCCATCGGCGCTATCGGCGTTCGGCGCATCGACTGCTCTGCGAGCGGCTTTGCCGCCTGCGCTGCGTCCCGGCGGGGCGGGACGGGAGCGCTGCCATTGACACCGGGACGGACACGGGACGGGAGGTGAGGGGGTCTGCGATCCGGGCTCCAGCATCCACGATCCAGGCGGGCGCAAGGCGGGCTGGCTCGCGGTTCCCTCTCTGGAGTTCCTGTCCCGCCGTCGCAGCCCTCGCCCACCCGGAAAGGGCAGGAGCGGGGCGGGTGTGCGGCCTGCGGGCAGGCAGACGTACAGACAGACGTACAGGAGTCCGCGCCGCCCGCCAGGCTCGCGGTGCCGCCGCCCGGGGCTGCGAGGTGTCGCCGGCATTGGCAGCTGTCGCTAACGCCTCCCCTGTGTGCTCGGCAGGTTCGCAGGTCCCGCCGAGGATGGACATCAGGCCGAACCACACCATCTACATCAACAACATCAACGACAAGATCAAGAAGGAAGGTACGGGTGGCCGCCGCTCGCCTCTGCAGCGGGGAGGTTGCCCAGTGGGGCCTGGTCACGCACGTGGCACTTGTCTTACAAAGGGACTCCCGCAGGTCTCCGAAGTGCCGAGCAGGAGGTGGTCCTGAGCCGAGCTCTCGGCAAACGCCTTCTTGTAATGAAACTGTAGCTAAGGCAAGCAAATGCACCTCCCACGAGATCGGGTTGCTCAGATCTCCCTACAGCCCGGTCTTGAACGCTTTCAGGGATGGGGAGTCCGCAATCTCTCTGGGCAACCTGTTCCAGTGCCTCACCACCCTGACAGTAAAGAATATTTTCCCAATATCAAATCTAAGCCTCCTCTCAGTTTGAAGCCATTCCCGCTTGTCCTGTCACTCCAAGCCCTTGTAAATAGTCCCTCTCCATCTTGTAGGCTCCCTTCAGGTACTGGAAGGCCACAGTTAGGTCGCTCCTAAGCCTTCTCTTTTCCAGGCTGGACAACCCCAAGTCTCTCAGCCTTTCCTCATAGGAGAGGTGCTCCATCCCTCTAATCAACTTGGTGGCCTCCTGGACTTGCACCAACATCTCCATGTCCTTCCTGTGCTGGGCACCCCAGATGTGGATGCAGCACTGCAGGTGGGGTCTCACCTGAGTGGGGCAGAGAGGCAGAATCCCTTCCCTCCCCTGCTGCCCACTCTGCTTTGGGTGCAGCCCAGGACAGGGTTGGTTTCTGGGCAGTGAGTACACATGTCCAGCTCGTGTCCAGCCCCTTCTCCACCATCAGCCCAAGTCCTTCTCCCCACTGCTGCTCTCCATCTGTCCATCCCCCAGCCTGGATTGATTGATTGATTGATTGATTGATGCTGGGGGTTGCCCTGACCCGGATGTAGCACCTTGCACTTGGTCTTGTTAAGTCTCATAGGATTGCCATGGGTTAAATATAGGGTGTCAAATTACCTGTTAAGATTACAAATTACTTTCTATTTTAATACAGGTCTTAAAGTAATTTTTAGGGAAAGTGTTTTGATAGAAAACCTTTTTTTAATTAAAAAAATACCACACTAAGGTTAGTCAGGAGCAGGTAGAGGAAGTGACAGTGGACTGGTATTACCAAGTCTCAACAGCAATAAAGAAGAGGCAGCATTCTTACATTGCTAAAATAGCTCAAATGTAAGGTTTTTGTGTTAGAATGATTACACAGTACGGATGATTTATTTAGCTTGATTTGGATAGGACTAAGGTTTAATTTGGCATGTATTCAGGTAATTGTAAATAGTTAAAGTGAATCCATTGCAGCTGCGAGCTGCAGTAGGCTCATACAAAAATCATTTGGATCCAGAATATGAAAAAATACTTCATGTCAGTGAGAAAATTGATTAAACAGTTACAACCAAAATTCCCAACTTTAATTAGCCTTTAGGTAGTTACTGTTTTGCTGCGTTCTTGTTTTACATCATATCTCTTCACTGCTGCTTGTTTCAGTTTTGATTTTCTGATCAGTCCGAGATGTCTGTCATACATCCCACTTGATTGCGTGAGAGAGTGTGTACGTATATACACGTATAAAAATATGTTTTTACATACCCTTATGTAATTGTTACTCCCTCGGAGTGGTAGAATGGATGGCACCACAACTTCTTCACTACCTGAATCCTTGAGGTATGAAACCAAATGTTGCACACCAGCTTACAAAACCTGGACAGATAAACTTGTACTGATGCAGCAGTTTGACAAACTGATGTACTTGATGTGTGAGCTAAAGCTCATAGAAAACATCGTTCCCGAAGGACAGCAGACTCGGTAGAAGTGGAAATTTGCATGCAACCTGTTTTAATCTGTCTTCTCCTTTGGTCCCCAGAGCTGAAGAGGTCCCTGTATGCATTATTCTCACAGTTTGGTCATGTGGTCGACATTGTGGCTTTGAAGACCATGAAGATGAGAGGACAGGCATTTGTTATATTTAAAGAACTTGGATCATCTACCAATGCTTTAAGACAGTTACAAGGCTTTCCGTTTTATGGGAAACCAATGGTAAATTATTTTGTTACCTTTGTAAAGAAGAAAAATACCCTGATGGGATGATACAGTGTTTTGGTACTTGCACCTTGGGAATGAACTATCATGTGTAGTTGTTACCAAACGATTACTCAGTCACATCACATCCTGATGAGTATCTGCATTTGTGCAAGCTGGAGGGATGCTGAAGAGACTGCAGTTACAACGCACACACACTTTGAACTTAACATTTAGATTTCCTAATGGGAGGCTTTTTGTTTTTCTATGCTGGATTAAAGTTTTTAAGATCTTAAATACTTTCATTTTACTCATCATGCCTTCCATTGAACCAGTTAAATTAATTCTGTAATATTGTTGAAATTAGATGTTTTCAGTTACTTTATGTAGAGTAACATTACCTACTCTTAGATTGGTAATTAATAGCTAGAATGCGATGCTTCATTTTTGGTGAGGACAGTGAGGAGGGTGAAGATCTCCACAGTTTACTTTCCAGATGTGACCAGTGATTTTTTTTTTTAATTGATGGCTAGTTCTGCTTGACTGTAGATCACCAAACCGGGTAACTGTATTTCAGTATAACTTCAGTGAAACAAATGTAGTGCTGGTTGATAGAACATGATTTAGTAATGTACTTCATAACCTGCAGAATAGCACAACTGACCTGCTTCATTCTTGCCTGCTTGGATAATTAGGCACCTCTTAATTCTGCAACTGCTGGTGAGGTGTAACGATACATGCAAATGGCCCACGACTGCAGCAATGGATGGGTACATTACTGCTGGCTCTCAGCTCGTGGCTTTGAGCACTGAAGAGAGCAGTTGTGCAGCTGAGCCACAAGCTATTTGCCTTAACACCTTCGGACTCTCTAATTAAATCCTTAACACAGAATTTTGCAAGCTCAGTCTGCCATTTATCCTTAAGGAGTTTTGTGCTCAGTAGAACTCAATAAGAAATAAAAAGATTAAGGCTTCATAAGCTTTCAGATGTACTTCCCTCTTCGAACATTGCCTGCAGCCTCTATACTCTAAGCACTAAACAAAAGCATTAAAAAAAATCTTAAGCTGCTGTGTATTGAGATAGTCTCTGATAGGAAAAACAATAGGACTGTGTGCATAAATAATAATGTTGTGCACCGATATAGTTATACCTGCATCTGCTTAACCTTCAGCTGTGGGGGGCCTCTGTCAAAAATACAGCAGCATTTGTGCAGTTCTGTTGGGATAAAGGTGTTTACTGGCCTTTTCTGTTTAAGAAGTTTGGGGGTTGCTGACCTTACATTTCTGCAGAGATCTGAGAAATCACTGTCAAATTTTAACTCCCCTTAAAATGGGATTGAAAACTCACAGTTTTAATAGAGGCTAGTGCCAGTTTTCTCAAATGTCCTCTGTGTAGCTCAAAGGTATCTCTCTGGACATGCTACCTTTACAGATGTTAAAAAGATGTTGTTAGATAAATGGAGTTCTGATTTCAATGAGCTAAAATTAGTAATTTCCATATTAAGGGTTTTCTTTAGACTTCTGTAATTGTGTTCAGAAATAACTATGAGAATTGGTTACTCTATAAGTGTACCTACACTTTATAACAATGTTTTTGATATAAAAGGTTCCTGCAAAAAAAAGGAACCTGTGTACCTACACTTTATAACAAGTGTACCTACACTTTAAGTGTACCTACACTTTATAACAATGTTTTTGATATAAAAGGTTCCTGCAAAAAAAAGTGTAAATACACAGTTAGTGAAAGTGGTGCAAAATGTTCGGTATTACTAACTGCAGAATATATTCTGTTTTTCTTTTTTCTTTTAAAAAGCGTATTCAGTATGCAAAAACAGACTCTGATATCATCTCTAAAATGCGTGGGACTTTTGCTGATAAGGAAAAAAGAAAGGAAAAGAAGAAAGCCAAAACTCTGGAGCAGTCAGCAAATGCACCAAATAAAAAGGTTATCCAGGTAAGCTGCTTCTCTGTTTAGAAAAAATAAAAACAAAACAAAACAACCAAAAAACACACAAAAGCTATTCCAAATAATTTCTTTAGGGCTTGGTGTTGTCTTTTGTTACTTTTCAGTTCCCTAAATTGGGGTCTGTTGATTACCTAGAGCTCTTGAGCATTTGCTAGAAGTTGAAGGAGAGGGGGCTGGTTATGTAGTCCTTGCTGTTCCTTTTTTTTTTTCTCCTTTGCTATTACCAGATGAAAATAAAGATGTATGGCAAAGGTACAACAAACCAAAGTAGAAACTAGCCTTTTTTAAGAAAAGGAAAAAAAAGGACAGTGTGCTTTTCTTTAGTACTGGCTTCAAGTGGTCAACCAGCTTTTCTCTTCAGTGTTTTAATGCCACGTTGCCCAATAAAGACAGAAGAATGGTAAATGAGAACAAGCTAATTCATTTCCATTATTAGATGTTCGATTGACAGGAGTTAGTTTGGAATTTACCTCCTCTGAGGGTTGGCCTGCCTAAACTAACAACATTGAGTAGTTTTTGTGCTGAAGTATAGCAGAAAACATCAAGGCACCTGACCAGATCCCCCCAGTTTATGCATTGGACATGATGTTCTGTACTATGGAATATCCCTTTGGCCAGTTCTGGTCAGCTGTCCTGGCTCCCTCCTGGCTTCTTGTGCACCTGATCACTAGCAGAGCATGGGAAACTGGCAAGTCCTTGATTTAAATAAGCACTACTTATCAACAACCAAACCATCAGTTTGTTATCAGTGTTACTCTCATACTAAATTCAAAACCCACTATACTAAGAAGAAAATTAATTCTATCCCAGGTGAAACCAGGATACCTGTCTAGGCCTTCATTTTCAAAACTACTTCCTCCCTATCTATTAAATCAAATCTTGTAATGTGGAGAAATACTTGACTCAGCCATTAGATTGATCAGATAGTACTGATGTTATTTCTTTTGATTGCCTGGTTTTGGAGCTAAGGAAAATTCATAAGCTTTGTACCCGTTGGGAAGTATCTCATAGGCAGCAAATGCTCCTTGGATTGCAGCTCAAAAACACCCTTAACGTATGTCTTGAGCTGTAGGGAAACATGGTGATGTGTGCCTGTCTATTTCTAATGGGACACCTTTGTAAAACTATTTTGTACTCATTTGCTAGGGAGCAACACAGAATTCAGCCAATGCCCCAGGGACTACACCACAGAATCAGGTAATGTTTTTTTATTTTTATCACTAAGAGCACTAACGTTTATAATTATTCTCTATGTATAGTAATTTTTTACACATGGAAACTTGAGGATGTATTTTACAGCTTTGTTTTTGTCCTGTGAGACATTTGTCTAACTGTTACATGACAGTAAACAAACAAAACAAATCCCTCTTTTACTATATCTGGTTGACAGGAAATGAGAATCTGCAGTTTCTCGTTACTATACAGAAAACAGCACTATTACCAAATCATACTGGATTCTTAAATTTGGACTGTGCTTAGTATCAGTTGAAGGATTCTTAATTTTTTTCATTGTTAATAAGTTCCCTTTAACTTACTTTGTTCTAGTAGCAGATAAGGAAAAGGAAGACAACACAGGATGCCAAAATAACTGCCTAAAAGCTTTGTTTCAGGAGTTTGGGGGTTCTCTGCTCACTTTTTCTTTTTTCTCATAAGTGTCTTATTTTCCAAAGGATTGTGTGGAGATGTAGGAACAACTCCCTACACTTCATCCATCTTGTCTGCTCAGTGACCTTCCAAATGATTCATGTTAGAAGTGAAAGCGGTAAAGAGCCAGGATTTGCAGGAGAGCAAGTACCATAGAAGAATATCTTTGCCTGCCTTGCCCTGCATCTTTCTTGAGCACTGTCATTGCACACATAATCAACAGGGGAAAAGGTCTTGCTCCCTGGATTTTCAGGCACAATATGTGTATGTCAGTTTGCATCAAAGCACAGCTCTGAGTGTTTGGATATTTCTTTCAACTTCAGAAGTTTATTTTCTAATGGCACTACGTAGAATATTTTCATCAGTAGAAGGAGATTGTTCTGCTGAGGCTTTTTATTTGGCACTGCTTTGAGGATGTTTGAACTTGGGGTGTGCAGTTTATTTTTATTTTTATAATGTACTCGATGACTTGAAGATTCCAGTATCAGCAAATGACTACTCTGCCTTGTCTGTGGTGGGTGGCTACAAATTCATATTAGCAGGCAAATCTGTTAAAAGACTAAAGCTCTAAATCTAAAGGGGTTTCTAATTAAGAAATTTTAATTGAGCTCTGTAATAAAACCATGTGGGTTTTGTGAGTTTTGGTTGCCCGGAGATATTCAGTATTTTGGTAGTACTGCAGGTGAACAGGGCTTGGCTTCCCACTGCTTTCCAGAAGGATGTGAGTCTTTCATACATTCTACCGCTGCCGTACAGGTGTCTTGGACAGCACTGCAGCCACTACTTGGGCACCTGGGTGCAGAGAGCACTGCAGTGTCAGCTCTTGACTAGTTGAGTTTAAATGTGACATCTAAGACAGTATGGGATTGTGATTTTTGTGGAAGTAAGAACCTCTCCAAATTAATATAGCTGAGTAAAAGAACCAAGGGGCTCTGGCTGCGTATTGATACAGGTGTGCTGAAGCACGGATAGACTATCATGAGCAAAACTAGAGAAATGTGAGTCTTGGTTCAAATAATCATGCAGACAGATGCAAAGGATCTGTATGTAACTATGTATAGTCTTCTGAGCTTTGATGTTCTGTTGTTGCAGGTGCCTGATAACCCACCAAACTATATCCTTTTCCTTAATAATTTGCCTGAGGAAACAAATGAGATGATGCTGTCCATGTTATTTAATCAGTAAGTTTTGAATAGAAATTACTTCTCTTTTCAATTCTTCTGTAACCTGTGTGTGTTTTCTCAGTTGGCAAGCTGACTTTTTAGAAATAAGAGTTTCTTCTGAATGTATTTCAGTTGTTTGTCTTACTGCCAAGGTTACAGATGTCTGTTCTGATGACTTGGTTCAGAAAGCAAATCCTGTCTTTTTCGTAGCTGGTTTTGATTGCATAGTTTTTCTGCTATCAATTTGCACTGGATTTAAGCTGGTGACTGTAACACTAAAGTCTTTAGGGCAGCAGGAGCAGTTTTAAAACTAGTTAGATAGCTCCTGTATGTGTATAGCACTGATTAAACTGCTTCCACATAATATTCCTTAATTGAGGCACAGTTCTAAGGACAGAACATGTAAAACCCTTCAATTTAAATCTCTCATTAGTAATAACTATTGCACTAGTAGATGCTTCTGATAAGAAGCTACTGAAGAGAGATGTATTATTGAGCTAAGAAGTATATTTTGACTCTCACCTTATTTTAAAGGTTTCCTGGATTCAAAGAAGTACGCTTAGTGCCAGGGCGCCATGACATCGCATTCGTGGAGTTTGAAAATGAGAATCAAGCAGGGGCTGCTCGAGATGCTCTCCAAGGATTCAAGATCACTCCGTCCCATGCCATGAAAATCACTTATGCAAAGAAATAACTGTATGCTCCTGTAAAGGAGTTCTGTGGATAGGTGTTTTTTATTTTAAACACTGATACTCTGATCAGCTAGCATGTTTGCTGCTCTCTGCAGAAAACATAAGACTCAAATAGAATTGCCACAATGACCAGGGCACATGTAGGATTTCCACAGATCGCTTGGATAGTAACTTTTTCTGTTGAAATACTAATTTTTATAAAATAAAATATAAATATACTGTTTTCAAGCCGTGTTTTTTCCTCAAGTCTGTCTCATTATTGATTAGCCTTGCAGGGCTTTATTCAGTTCAAGAACTTTTAAGGTGATCCTTACTTCTCAGAAGTGAGTGCTAAAAAATAGCTGTCTTTCCAGAGCAAAAAGTATGATCAGGAATGCTGAATGCCAGCATATTCAGAAAAAATACAGCATTCAACCTCATTATCAAGGGGACAGCTGTTTTTCACTTAGGAAATACAGCTTATCATTAGTGGGTTTTTTCCCCAGGTGTAGTTAGAAATTGATTACCATTTGGCAGCAATGTTGTTCAACTTGGTTTTGTCTTGGTGGCTGGCAGTAGAAGCAAGTCCCGAGAGGAGACATAAAAGTTTCTGGTTTTTAGCTAGGCTTTTCCAAAATACATGTCCTAATTCTTCTGGGTTTCTCAAGTTTGATTTACTTTATTTTTGTCACTCGTTAAAAACTTCATAGGTTTTGTGTGACATGAAATACACTGGATGCAGTGAAGTAAGCAGATATAGTATTGTGAGTTGTAACTGTTCTAAATATTTCAGAAAAAAAATCACTTCAAAAAATTGTAGTGTTTTGTATCTGCAACATAAGCCACCTTTTTTTGCACAAGACCTGGAAAATTGAAATTTCACCTGCTCCCAGAGTATATCTTTCACAGTCATTTCAATTACCATCCTATCTCCATTTATGTATTTTTTCATTCTTTTTGGTGATTTCATGCATGTGTGATTTCACAAGTATTCTAATACTTGCAAATGAAAATTGTTTCAATGTGCCTGTAAGAGCAAAAATGACAGTTATTCCATCACAACCTTGGATTTTCTTCCTGCAGTCATAAATTTACAGGTAATAATTATGCTGTCATTTCATCCCACTAGTTTGTGTGCACATGACTACCATTGCTTGTCACCTTTATTCACTTGAAGGGTTTGGTCTGCGAAGGAAGTTGGATACAACATATGGGAGGTTGGAGAAAGGAGTAATGGGCTGGAAGGCTAGAGGAGAATGTGGTCAAGTCAGCTGTGATGGGAAGGTGATGCTAGAAGTTGCATGATGCACTTTCTTTAAAAGAGTGTGGGATTTTTGATGACAGCTGACAATTTCTGCTGATCTGTCTGGGAACTGAAAGCTGGTACAGCCAGCAGCTCTTCAAGCCTTGTGAATTGGGAAGCACTGGTTCACTGGAGTGCAATTTGGGAATTTCCAAACTTATCCTTGGTTATTTCTAAGTGCTGATCCAGACCAGCCTGCTGTAGCCTGACAGCTGTGCTGTGAATTGCTGTGGTGTGTGTTCCCTTTGTGCATGTGCCTGCATCTATTTTAATTAAAACACTCCCTACAAGTCTTGCTTCATGTATGCTAGGACAAGATTTGTGGAATTTAAGTGAATTCTAGGTATCCTCTCCAGGGTGTAAAGAGGACATTTTAAGTCAGCCTGTGGCAGTGTTTAGTGTCTTGGACCTGCAAACCCTCAATGGAGTTCAGCTAGGTAAAGAAAAGTGAAATGGTTGCTGTCCTGGCATGACCTCTGTTTTGCCCTGACCACATCTCCCTGTGGACGTGATCTTGCCTGTACAAGTATGCAGTGCTTGAATTCTTAGATTTCAAGTTTTAATTGCTGACTTGAAAAGCCTTTTTACTGCCTTGCAGCTCCCTGTCCATCTGCTATTGCCCCAGTAGGTCCTTTCTGTAGAAAAGAACAGGGCAATCTCTGCCACTGAGGGTTTTTGGTCCAGGGAAGATTGTGCTCGTCAGTGAGCATTTGTGAAAATTAAGGACAGGAGGATTAAGAAGGACGTAATTTCATTTGCTTCTTACCAGGGTCTGACTTAATTTTCGTTCTCAGACTTTGCTTGAAGTACAGTTAAGGCTATGGACAACTCTAGGAGGGCTTAGCATGTTTAAGTAATACAGTTGCTGATTGAAATATTAATACAGAATGGCTTTGGGAGGGGATTCAGCTTTATGAGTCGGCCCTGAGGTTTTCCCCCTGTCTATGGCTCCTCTGGTGAGATAGAATGTTGCCACAGCCCCTTCCTATTAGCCTGGTGTGTTTGTCCAGGTGTCTGCCTCTTCCATAAAAGATGGGCATTGCTGGACCTGGCACACACTCAGCAAGTGCTGCAGCAAAGAAAAATGACACAAAGTGTTTATTTGATGATTTTACTTTTGTGTCTCAGATTAATGTGTCCTCTCACAACTGGAATTTTTATGGAGAAGCTTACCAGCAAGATGCTGTGTGTTGATGACAACTGTGTCTGTAAGTAAATTTGCTTTGAGGACAAAATAGTTTTAAAAATAATGGTGGGGGTGAAGGGAAAACTACTTTGCTTATTTAGCTCTGTCATGTCTTGTCAACAGGCTGTGTAGAATGTCACATGCAGTTTTACTGAAAAACGGGTTTTGTAAATGGACATTTTTTCACTTAAGTGAAAAGTGTAGAGAGGGATTCTAACTTTCAGTGATGAAATGGCATCTAAAGCTGCTATTTTGCTTACTGGAGAATAGAAAAATGCACAGAACAAATTCTTGAAGACCTTTACTGTTTCAAGGTAACCTACTTTTATATGTAGAAATAGTTTTACTACAAGGTCACATGTATTTATATTTCTGTAAAAGTATGTATGTATTTAAATTCATCTACCTCATTCTTTTGTTGCTTTTTTTTTTCCCCAGGCACCAACTCCCTTGCCAGAGCAGAAGAGGATTATAATGCTTCAGACTGTAGATTTATTAATATTAGGAAGGGCCAGTTGATTTATGTTTACTCAAAACTAATGAATGAAAAAGACTCTGGAGAATTCTGGGCTGCAAGTATGAGAGTTGATTCTTGCGTATAACAAGAACAAACTAGAAGTAGATTAACACACATTGCTGTCAAGAAATGGATGCAAGTGCTGAGCTATTGTGGGGCTTAAAGCAGCAATTGAGTTTTAAAAGTGGATGTTTAAACTGGTTGAGGAGACTTGAAGGGCTTTAATATTTTTCTTCTTTTATGTGAAGTATCTTCTATAGCTATGTGGTAATTATGAACTGAACCTTTACAGAATGGCTCAACAGTTTATTTCTGTGTCCGTTTATGAAAACAGTGGAGGAGAAAGCTTTTATCACAGGGGCCATTAAAGTCTTAAATTTAAGGGAAGCAAATATAAAGATTAGCTGTGTTTACAAAAAAGATCCAGATAAACTATAAGCAGTATTCCTTTGCTCAAAAAATGTATGCCTAGATCAGAACTTCTGTCAATGGTTTGTTTCATGTGCCAGCTGATTGGAACCTAGGAAATGTAAAACCAGATTAAGAACACTACTGGGAACTCCTTTTGACTAAGTGATAAACCAGCTCGAACCGGATGAGGATTGTCTTAAGGTATCTAATTATGCATCTCCTTGCCTGAAGGTTTATGGAGAACAGTATGAAGACCATATGGGGACAGTTGGTTATTTCCCTAGCAGTTTAGTCTCAGAACAACATGTCTATCAAGAAGCAAATAAGACTGTTCCTACAAGGTTAAGGAGTTTACAAAAGCCCAGCTGGCTACATAATTATACTTGGCTATATAACGCTAATTTGCTGTAAAAATAAATCATTATTGTGGCAGTTGATTGTAGCATATCACAGATGCTTAGGACTCCAATCTTTGGGCCTTTATGCAGGCAAATAACCTCAATAAAATCCCTAACATAACCTCTGATACAGCAGACATTGTAAATGTTGCAATAAAGGCTTGATCCTTTTTATTTGAATAATACTCCATTAAGGTCACGTAAGTTTTACCCAAAGCTTTCTTTTTTAGATATTACAGCCTGGATATTGTGCTGTAAACTTCAGCAATGTGTACTAGTGCACCTTCTATTAATTGTATATATAGATAGACACTATCATACAGAACTTGTGATTACTGTGAGACCATGCTTGCTTTCTCATTACAAAGCTAACGGTATGTCAAAAAACTGAGTTAAAAGGGTTTTGGAAACACATTAGCATTCCGTGAGTGAGTAGGCTGCATTTCTGAAAGAGATGGTTGTCCCTGATAATGCACAATAGTGCATTTTACTCCAAAAAATTAATATTTTTACTAAATATCTGAAACCCTTCACAGAGGAGTGGAAGAAGAGGGTCCTTTCTCAGAGGCCAGCATGGTTTGGCTTACAACAAACAGTTACTGGTAGCTTATTTCTGTGCTTAAAACCAAATTGAGTGTTAGGTTTAAAGTACTTGCCTTCATCCATCCTCAGTATTTTTAGCTATATGCTGTTTTGCAGCGTATGGCAAAGTACAATTAGTGTGTCAATCTTGAAACCATATCTGGAGTCTTCAATCCTAGGTCCAGATTATGAGATGAGTTTCATTAACACAGAGGAAATAAGTGAAAGGAAGAATTTTGTGTCATGTTAATAGTTGCAAGGATTTACACCAGACAAGCTTTATTTGAGGGAATACGCATCTTGGTTGAGTGACTGCTTTTCTTGACACTACATTAGGTTATTCTGAATTTGGTCCAGAAGCATTGGGGCAATTAATTAGTCAAAGAGCATGAAAGAATGACTACAATACATTTGTAAGCTCTTTTCTCAGTAATAGGACAGCCAGTCTGCTGCATGGCAAGCTGAACTGGAAATAGAGGTAGGTTAAAGTGATGTCTTAGCCTGAAGGCTGACTCAGGGTCCAGAATGGGACATTGTCAGGCTGCAATGCTGAGCTTTAATTGGAAAGTGACATAGACTTCTGTAAAGCCAGTGACACAGACTTCCAGTCCTTTCGCCCTTCCTTCACATTCTTGCTATGCAGGAACTTTGCAATGAAAACAAAGGATGATACAGAGACATCTACCACTCTCAGCTTATTTTGCAAATGCGACTTTAAGGATCAGACTATTTGTTCACATTTAAAATAGTCTATAGCACATCTTGACCCATCTGTGTGCTTGCCTGCTCCAGAAATATCCCTTAAAGGAGCTGTTTCATACAGAGCTAGTGTTGCACCACCAGCCTTCCATCTGCAAATTGAAATCCAGTCTCTTGCTCACAGCTCTGTAACCTTATCCCACACCACTGGCAATGCTTTTGCCTTGCTTTCATGGCCTTGCACATGCAAAGCCCCATATTGGTATAAGATAGGCTCTCTTTGGAAGGGGTTGCCATTTAAAGGAGGAGATCTGATGATGCCCAAAGCTGAACAATGGATCAGCATGGAGCACAAATGGAATTGTGTGAAGGAAAGTCTGATAGGGAACTCGATGGAAAATTTTTATTTAAAG
Organism: Cnemophilus loriae; assembly: GCA_013397755.1. NCBI lineage: Eukaryota > Metazoa > Chordata > Aves > Passeriformes > Corvidae > Cnemophilus > Cnemophilus loriae. The sequence goes on from VZTF01000537.1 coordinate 138,101, forward strand.
GGAGTGATTTGGGATGAGGACACAGTCCCACACAGGGTTTGTTCTTTAGATATTTTTCACATGCATGCACTTTATTAACAAATAACAAAGCTGATAGCCTTTGAATTGCTCTGAGTCTCTGTGGTCTGAATAAGCTATGTATGGGATTAGATGCACAACCTTGACATGCATTTTCCTGCCATAACCTTACACCGTGTATTTCAAAGCTGCTTGAAGATACCATGAAAGCATCTAAGGTTTATGCATGAATCACTATCCCCTTGTCCCAACATCATGCTGCAGTGATCCCTGCAGAGCTCTAAGACTGGATTTAAAACAGAAAAGCTCAACACTGCCTCTTGAGCCAGCAGGATTAAACATCCAACACTGTACATCTATTACCTCTGTGCTCAAACTACTGTATGAAAACTTGTTACCGTTATGGCAGTTTTAGAGTATCCCATAGGAAACCTCTCCTTAGGTGACTCCAATATCCTTTCAGTGCTAAAACAGCTGAGTACACATTACAACGACCCCTGAAGTTGTTGGGTAGGCAGATTTAAGAGGAAAGGATTTCATCTTCATCACTTTCCTTCTTTCTTGTTTTGACAGAATTAAGAACTTTTAAAAAAATCTGATATCACTGATGGTCAGCACTCTTTCAATCAGACTACACTCAATTACATTGTGCTGCTGAAGGAAAACGAAGTCCAGTGCTTTGGATAAGTTTCACTTCTGCCCTGTGAATTTCTTCCAGTGCTGTGCCTTTGCTCCTGCTGTGAAACCAAACCAACAGAACCAGGGAGGTTCTGTTAGAATGAACCAAGAATTCTCACACAGTGCTAAGCCTAGCCCATTTCTCTTGAAAGGTCCAACAGCAGTCATGGCAGTGAACACTGCTCTTCACTGGGCTGCGTACCACCTCTCAGTCTAAACCATTAAGCCTCCTAGTGATGCTGGCTGATGCCAGTGTCAAACTGCAATTAGATTCCAACAGCTACTTCCAATGACCTGCCAACAGAGTTTTGCACAGTTGCACCAGTCCAGCAAACTAAGGGATTATGTTTTATGGCTGCTTTTCAAACAGAATTGACTTACGTCCCTTTGCCAGGTTAAGTGAGGGTGGCCCGTCCACCTAGGTCAAAATCGGCAGAATTTTGGCCCAATTTTCTATCATGCAGCACACCATGACACAATCTCTCGGTGTCAATGTGACATTCCCACTGAAGTGCCACTCATTACATGACTTCAGGCTACCTACTCACAGTGTCCACTGCTACACCCATCTTCTGGCCACCTTTAAAGGGCTGAGCAGTCTTACTGTTTCCAACATTCCTCAGGGCTACATGACCACCATTTCCTCCTTTCTGAAGTTTAGGAACCTCATCTAAAAGTCGTACCAGCAATACCAGTTCATCTAAAAACCATTTGCTCTATCAACAAACTCCAAGCAAGCACCACTAAGTAGTTTGACGACTTCCGGATATTTTTACAGTGGGCTTTTTGTTTGCTTGTTTGTTTTTAAAGCAGATGGAGGAGTGGGCTGTTTACCTGAGGCTACCAGGGGTGGGAGGGAGGCAGGCCCAGCCCCGGCAGGGCAGCACAGGGGACCCCGGGCACTGACAGCTGCCACCTGCGGGTGCCAGGTCGGTACCAGCGGGCAGGGCTGCACCCCGCCTCTGCCACACCAGCTGCAGCTTCTGCAGCCTGAAACACAGCTGCCTCAGGGGTTTAAATCAAGAGCCAAAATATTTTGCTGGTCCATTTGAGGCAGAGAAAGGTCACCACTTCTAGTATGCTATAAGCTTGCCACTACATTTCTGTGAAGGACAGTCACCTTTTTGGAGTGAAACAGCCAGGTAAGTACTGAAGCATTTTTGGATTCAGATTATCCTACAGTTCTATGACCTTCTTTTACACCAGTTTCATACTGCAGTTTGGGGCACAAGTTCTTTGTACACTATCCTGGAAATATAAAATGAACACCCACATTCTCCCCAACAACTGCCTTCCACCCCCTCCCCCCCCCAAAAAAAACCCCAACCCTAACAAAACCAACCTGCAGAATGTTCAGTATATCAAATGAGAACAAGCATAGAGGGGGCATAAAAAGATGCATCCTCTTTAACCATTTGTGTATGCAGTGCTCTGCAATCAACTCCTAAATTCTACTTCTTGAATGCCAAATATTTGTCTTCAGAACTCCTTGTTCTCCAATCCAACCCTTTTGGGTAGGTAGTGGAGGAGATACTGTACATATTTTTAGCCCATGCTTGACAAGTCAATTAAATCCAATGCACAGGATAACTTGACTAAACCACCAGTGGTGACTGAGGTGATGAAAAAACAAGTACAAATTCATGTCTTAATTTGGAGCTCTTCAAACTGCTCGAGAATTGACTCCTTGGACCCGGTCCAGACAAAGGAAAATCTAAAATGTGAACAACACCTCCCTTCTGCTAGAAGCCTTGGAGTCCACCACTGCAATCTACAGCCTACACAGATCATCTGAGTAGTGTAAAAGATCTCCAAGGAAGAACAAGAACAAGGCTAATGCCTGCACACAAATGCTCATCAAAAGCACTTGATGCTCTTGGAGAAAAATAGGCAACCTTTACTTTCTTAAAGACAAGGTGACTATACTCATCTCTAGTACTAGTAGGAAAAAAAAATCTGATGCTTTGCAAAACCTATTTTCAGGGGTTTTTAACTTAATTTTTGTTGAGAATTGAGGAACACAGAAAGATCTGCCGCTTTTTTGCGGAATGCCATATAAACTGCTACACTTACTTCACTAACAGGCCACGTAACATCATCTGCAAGCAATGACCTGTCCCAAACCAGGATGTGACCACTTGCATATAGACAAGTATAGCTATGTTGGGAAGCAGCAGGATGTACTAATGAGAAATTGGCAAACGTAAAGCCAATTAACCACAAAATGGCGAATTTAGACCAGTTAGAGCCAGAAAGACCAAGGAATACCATAACTGCACATGCTCTGAAGACAAAGTTGAAAAGTCCAGATGTGAGGAAGACCTTGGGCCTTCATCGAAGAAGACCCCCAAGACCACCTAAACTGGGGAAGTGGAAGCACAGTACAGAAGAACTATTTGTAACTATGAGATGACATTATGTAAATTATTTCCGGCGCACATATGATGATGTTATAATGACATAGCAATATTAATATCCCCCTCACCACCAGCGCTGCAATAAACAAATACCTGCTCTATAGACATCGGTCTATGGGGATTTATTTCTGCCTTTTTTGGGCATCATTGTAAGGACACACTCATCTCACTCCTTTCACTCCCACACATTCTTGGTGGTGGGGTGACTTCCACTGGCACCGCACCCCGGCACACACCCGTCCACACACACATGCACACTGGCTTTTCTCTACTGCCTTGCATTGACTTGCTCACCCATCTCCCACTTTATTTCCCTACCAGTTTGTCCAGGGCCAGCCTTGCCTTTCCTTCTCCTTCTAGCACTTGCATTACCTTGCCTTGTTTTGCCAAGGCACCACTTGCCTTGCCTTGCCCTTGAACCCATCCCTTGCCTTGCATTACCTTCCTCACCCCTCCTCCACCTGGGATTCAAGACCCCTTTTTAGTGACATTTCTTGGCCTTGCCCTGCCCTGTCTGCTCCTCCTACGACTCTCAAAGCTCCCATGTGTCCCCAGTGTTTCAGGATCACATGAGAGGAAGCCCAGGGGAGGACGCATGCTGCCACACACATCTGCCTGGGCAGCTTTTGTCTGGCACCAATCCTTGCATGTCTTGAATTTTGGACAGGCAATTCACATTTCGCCCTTGGGCTCCGGGACTAGAATGACAGCTCTTTTGCATGTGAAAGAAAGCAGGTAGCCCAGGTGCAGATTAGAGACGGACCACGTGAGATCACAAGGCTGGACAGAGCAGTTTGTCCTGGCCACTTTTGAGTACCAGCAATCCTTGAATGTACCTCCCACCTGCCTTGCCTTGGCAACCCAAGAGTTTCCTTGCCTTGCCCTGCTAACCCTCCCTAGCCTTGCATTCCCTTGCATGCCCATGCCCACACTTGACCTGCCTAGGGCTTTCCTCCAGGGCCTTGCCTTGCCTTGCTCTTCCTGTTTCTGCCTGGCCTACCCATCACTGGGCTTACCTTCCTATGCCCAGCCTTGCCTAGAACTTCTGGGCCTTCTCTCGCCTACCACTCCATTTGCTTTCCCCTCACTGCTCTGGCCTTGCCTACCTCTCCCTTGACTTGCCTACAAATGCCTACACTTGGTTTGCATTGCAAGGTAGAAAATGGCAGGCAAGGCAAAGCAAAACAATGAAGATGTAGGCAGGGCCAGGCAAGGCAGACGGAGGCAAGGCAAGCAAAGCAAGGGTAGGCTAGGAAAAACTAGGAAGGGTACTGAAGGAAAGGCAAGGCCAAGCGACCCAGAGGGCCTTTCCTTGCGAAGTAACAGGCATAGTGCCAGTGTTGGTAGGGCAGATGTTAAGGTACCATGGGGAGGAATAGTCCAGCAAGGTATTTCTGCTCTGGCCCCTTCTGTGTAGGAGCAATTGTTGGATATATTCAGTACTGGAGATGGATCAGTCCCTGGATGTTTTGTATTCTGGAGGAGAGGATGCCATTTCCTATTGAGGTGGGCTTCTAGATCCTCTCTTTGGCAAAAAAGGGCAAGTTTGGATGTGCACTTTGGGTGGTGTCAGTGAATTTAAAGGCTTTTGCCAAAAGGCAGTTCTCTGGGTTAGAGCTGGTGAACTGTCAGTGGGAATGCAGACAACCAAGCTGTTTGAGCTTATTGTCCTGGTAGCTTTAGTGTGTGAGCAGTCCCTGGTGCCGTTCCATTTGGATCCTGACTCTGTGAGACTGAAGGCTTGGGACGGTACCTGGAGATGAGAAGGAAAGTGCCCATAGCAGCGTGTGTGCTGGGAGTCTGATGGGTGCAGCTGAAGTTGTAGGCAGCAAGAGCTTTCTCAGCTGGCACTTTTGTGAGCTCTGTTCTTGTCAGATGTTTTCAAATTTGTAGCCAGACTCTGCGAGAGTGAAAAGCTTTGTCAGGGCAAAGGAGTTCGTGTTGCCCTTCGAGTGTGTGGCAGAGAAGAGTGAATTTCCAATGTTCGGTGCGTTTCCTTCTTTGATAAAACGACAGCCCCATCGTGTGGTTGTTTTAATGAGCGCTGACAGTGCCCAGGAAAGAGGCAAACGCTTTTCTGGCCCGGCCCCGTTCGTGTGGGAGCAGTGCAGGGGAGAGCTCCGCTGGGGATCCTGGCTCTTGGAGACTGACAGAATGTGATCCTGCATCTAGCGGAGAAGGAAGAGGAATCCTTTCATTATTGGCTGTACCATTTATAGGCTGCCAAAGAAAAGGCAATTCCAGCACGGCCTCTTCCTTTCAGAACCTTTTCTGTGCGGTCAGCTGCTCTCAACACGTAACTCACACCCACTGAACTGCATCCACCTCCCTGGAGATATACACTTTCCCTCAAGCTCTATGTACCATCCTACCCTCTCACTGTGGCAGATCCCAAATCCCTTCAAAACCTCCAGCAGCTGCTCGCAAAGAGAAAGTCCTTCAACAAAAAGCTAGTGCTGGCCTTTATAGTCCCTTTGCAGTCTGTAAACTAGAAGAAAAACACTAGTGATTCGAACTTTCCTTCTCAAATATATATATATATATATATAGCATCAGCACATTCTCTCAAAGTGGCAGAATCCATTGTTACAGCAAAGAGTTCCAGCTGCAGTTCAGGCTGAGGAGAGTGCCAGGACAGGAAGAATTTGCTGCCCTAGCCTCTTCCCTGAGAAACATGATATTCGCAGCGCAATCACTCTCACGCTCTCTCAGTGTGGCTGAGTCCAGGCAGCTAGAGATCACAGAGAAGGAAGGGTCAGGACAGAAGATGTTCTTAAAGTACTCCTTTCTCTCAGCAGCATTTAAATTGCGCACAGTGGCTCTGTATCTTCTTTCCCAGAAAGGCTTGCCATCATTTTTTCACTCTCCCATCTTCGTTGCAAACATCCAGCAGTTGCTCACATAGATGGAGGCTCTAGAAGTAAAAGCCAGTGCAGAGCTGCACCTTCCCCTTGAAGTGCCACAGCGCACATTACAGCCTCACAAGGACTAAAGATCTGGAGAGATGTCTTGCACAGAAAAATGTTCCTGGACAAAAGCATGCTCTTCATGTTCCCTTCTTGTGGGCCAGAGTACGGTGCTGTGTTGAAAGTCTTGGACACCGAAAGACTAATCCAGCAAGTGCTTCTCTCCTGGCACGTTTCGCTGAGCCAGAGCTACGTGGACAGTTTGGATTCTGCGAAACAGAAATGATATGAGTGTACCTCGTGCAGATGAAAAACAGTGCACAGCACACAGCGGTTGTGTGCAGTATACGCGGGGGGAAGCAGCAAAGCTGAATGCTATCGCTGGGCTTCAGTTCTGCCCGGATCACATAAGGCAAAGAATGAAGCTGCAGAGCACCGGGCTTGTGTGCGCAGCTTAAAGCTGAAAAGCCTGTGGCTGCTACTGTCTTGATTGCCGATTCCATGTTAACTGTCCTAAGGGAAAAGTTTAAGGACAGCTCTACTTATTCTTCTTCCTCCTCTCACAGGAGAGGTTCTAAGAGAACAGGGCCATGCTGGAATTGCCTTTTCTTTCGCAGCCTATAAACTGCACAGACAACAATGAAACGATTCCTGTTCCTTCGCCGCTAGATGCAGGATCACTTTCTGTCAGTCTCCAAGAGCCAGGATCCCCAGCGGAGCTCTTCCCTGCACTGCTCCCACACGAACGGGGCCAGAAAAGCGTTTGCCTTTCCTGGGCACTGTCAGCGCTCATCGGAAACACCACACGATGGGGCTGTCGACTCGCAAAAGAAGGAAATGCACCGAGCCCAGCTCGAAGCCACCCCGAGGGCAGAGCCAAGTCGGAAATGTCCCTGTTCTCCAATCAGCTGTGTCAACAGAAAAAGATTTCGCTGGTCTTCCCCTTTTCAAGTGCATACTCTTCTTTGCACCACACTCGAAGGGCAACACGAACTCCTTTGCCCTGACAAAGCTTTTCACTCTCACAGAGTCTGGCTACAAATTTGAAAACATCTGGCAAGAACAGAGCTCACAAACGTGCCAGCTGAGAAAGCTCTTGCTGCCTACAACTTCAGCTGCACCCATCAGACTCCCAGCACACACGCTGCTGTGGGCACTTTCCTTCTCATCTCCAGGTACCGTCCCAAGCCTTCAGTCTCACAGAGTCAGGATCCAAACAGAACGGCACCAGGGACTGCTCACACACTAAAGCTACCAGGACAATAAGCTCAAACAGCTTGGTTGTCTGCATTCCCACTGACAGTTCACCAGCTCTAACCCAGAGAACTGCCTTTTGGCAAAAGCCTTTAAATTCACTGACACCACCCAAAGTGCACATCCAAACTTGCTGTTTTTTGCCAAAGAGAGGATCTAGAAGCCCACCTCAATAGGAAATGGCATCCTCTCCTCCAGAATAGAAAACATCCAGGGACTGATCCATACAAATGTGCCAGAACACTGTTACTGGGCATTACCTGCCCGGAGCAGTAGATCAGCTGAACACCAAGACTCAGCGTAGCTGATTACCTTATCCAAAAGATGTGTGCTGCCAGAATTTCAAGAAGGCCACCCGTGAGAAGTGGAAACCACATGCCAGATTGAATCTTTCAGGAGACCACCTTCCAAAAAAGCTGCCAGCAACTAGGACTCTGGCTGCCCTTGGAGCCCCAAACGCCACCTCTGACCCGACCCCAGGACACTGGGGGAATGAGGTTTTTTTTCTCGTGGGAAATGGCCACTATTTGCATCCAGGGATTGGAAATGCAGGGAAATTGTCCCAACCTTGCCAAATTAATCCTCATTGAAATCTCAAGGACTCATTTCCTCTCATGAAATGAAGTATTTCTTTCAATGAAATGAAATAAAATCTTGAATTCAGAGAAGAAAGTTTAACAAATGCTCTGCAAAGGACATACGATATTATGAAATGCAGTTGGAAGAAAAAAATTAAATATGTACATGGAATGTCTACAGCCTAACGGATTGGGATGAAAGGAGCTGCAGTGAAAATGACCAAAACTTTTCAAAATTATATAAACAATTATATAAATTAAATAAATATAATATAAATTATATAAATATAAATAAAATAAATACTTACTGTAATCCTGAAATCACACAACGAAGTCAAACAGAGACAGGAGAAGAAATTGATGAAATGAAATGCTGAAAAATGGAAAAGAGAAAAATGTGAATCAAATTAAAATAATAAAATGGAATAGGATGACATCAAGTGCAGGTAAGTGGACCAAACCTTGCCAAATTTATCCTGACTGAAGTCACAAGATTTCATTTCCTTTCATGAAATGTACAATTTCATTTCATGAAAGGAAATAAAATTTTGAAATCAGAGTAGAAAGTGTAATGCTCTGGAAAGATGATATGATAAAATAAAATGCAATTGAAAGATTAAAAAAAGAATATTTGGAAATGGAATTACTACAACCAAATGGAGTGGGATAAAATGAGGTGCAGTGAAAAGGACCAAAACTTGCCACAATTATACTTACTGAAATCCCAAAATCAGGGAACAAAGTCAGGACAGGAGAAGAAATTGATGAAATTAGATACTTAAAAAGAAAGAGGAAATTCTGCACCAAAGTGAATACAATAAAATAGAATGGGATCACAGGATCACGGAATTAACTAGATTGGAAAAGACCTTTGAGATCATCAAGTCCTACCTATGACCTAACATCACTTCATCAGCTAAACCTTGGCAGTGAGCACCACGTCCAATCTTTTCTTAAACGCCTCCAGAGATGCTGACTCCACTACCTCCCTGGGCAGATGATTCCAGTGCCCAATCACTCTTTCAGTCAAAAATTTTTTTCCTGATGTCTAACCTAAACTTCCACTGGTGCAGCTTAAGACTGTGTCCTCTCGTTCTGTCAGTGGTTGCCTGGGAGAAGAGACCAACCCCCACCTGACTACAACCACCTTTCAGGTAGCTGTAGAGAGTGATAAGGTCTCCCCTCAGCCTCCTTTTCTCCAGGCTAAACAACTCTAGTTCCCTCAACTGTTCCTCACAGGGCTTGTGTT
>VZTF01000538.1:0-61420 GCA_013397755.1 Cnemophilus loriae
AACACATTTTATTATCTTTCACAAATTGCCACATAGAGTTCTAGCTGAACTTTTGCCTTTCTAATTTTGTCTCTATATGATCTAACAACATCGTTATACTCTCCTTGATATGTCTGCCCTTCTTCCAAAGGTCATAAACTCTTTTTTCCCCTGAGTTGCAGCCAAAGCTTCCTATTCAGCCAGACTGCTCTTCTTCCATGCTGGCTTGTCTGTAAGCACATCCTGCACTTTTAATATTTCCTTATTAAAGGGTGTTCAGTCTTCCTGGCCCCCTTTGTTTTTGAGGACTGTTTCCCAAGGGACTCTCTGAATCACTCGCTTTAGCAGGTCGAAGTCCACCCTTTAGACGTCCAAGGCAGAGGTTTTGTTGACCCCCTTCTTTCAGTTCTTTTCCAAGAACTGAAAACTCAGTCCATGCTCACTGTGCCCAAGACTGCCTTCAACCACCACATCTCCCACCAGCCCTTCTCTGTTTATAAACAGCAGGTCTAGGTGGGAATAGCCCTGGTAAGGCTTAATTACCAGCTGTGTCAGGAAGTTACCTTCCACACACTCTGATAGGTTTGGGGAAGACGCAAGCACATCATCAATTTGTCTCCTTCATCAAGCAACTGCTTTTTCAGAGACCTTAGTGAAAAGCAAACCTTTTTTTAAGGGTATGAAATTATTGAGTTGAAAGTATGTGGAAGACTCCTTCAATGAAATGGAATAAATGAAAAATTTGCATATACAGGGACACCGTCACCACCACCAAATCTTCCAGCACTTCCCAGGGATCAAACTAAGAGTAGATTCATATTTCTTTTCATAGTGAGTTAGTCACCAAGATCCTTTCAACAGTCACAGAAAAAGAAGTACCTAGGTTTTCCCTTGTCACCATTCACAAAAATGCTAGATGCTTACAAATTCCCAGCATATACCACAGAAAGAGCTGTGCTTAGGAATGTCAGTGACATCAGAGATATGACGTTAAAGGCAATTTTTGGTAGATGACTGCAATTAAAAGAATTTCTTTGCTCCCTTTGTAGTTATGGTGGAAAAGATCTCTGAGATCATTGAGTCCAACCATGTCAATTAGACAATAGCACTAAGTGCCTTGTCCAGTTGTTTCTTGCATGTCAGGTATTGTGATTCCACCAGCTTCCTGGGCAGTCCATTCCAATGTTCAGCGACCCTTTCCAAGAAGAAATTAGCCCTGATGCCCAGCCTGAACCTCACCTGGCTCAACTTGAGTCTATGTCCTCTTGTCCTGTCTGTAGCTACCTGAATGTGGTAATTTTGAAATGTGGTTCTGGACTCTCCGTACATGTTCTCATTTGAAACGAGAATATCTGAACATATTTGACCCTGCTAGGTTATCCTTTGTCTTCTCTTTATTTTAGGTGCTTAGAGCTACTAAGAAATTGCCTTAATTTTGAAGAATTCTATATTGTGATAGATTCTCAGCAAGTTCATACGCAAACTTTTCAACTAACATACAGTAAAATATCAAAACTGCATCTCTGTATTAGAAAACCACACAATTTTGTATTTTTAATTCTTTTCAAGTACTTTTTAAAGGATTGGATGAAGAAAGACTTTGGAGAAGAACGTGGGGGACTGAACTTTAATAATAAAAATAAGAAAATAGAAAAAAAAGGAAAATAAAAAATAATTTTTCCAAAAGAGATTTTGTGGCTTTTGGCACTGCTAATAATTTGTGTGGAAAGATAATATTTTCATGTGTGTTTAATCCTATGCCAAGGCAACTGCTGGTGCAGTAGCTATCTGAAACAAATTATAGGGCAGTTAAAGTGAGATTTTCCACAGTCAAGAACAAAGCAGGACCAGTTAGTATGAGGACAGCTTGTTCTTGTTGCTAATGTGTTTAAAATCTTGCTGCACATAATTTAAAACAGCTATTGAGTGTGGATGCCGGCTCTGGTTTCCGAGGTCTAGTGCTGAATGAAAACCAAATGGAGAGAGTTGAATTAGAAAATGACAAATTATACATTGACATCTCCAGCTCTGGCTAAAGAGAAGGGCTTTTTTTTTTTTTTAATCTTTGATATTGATTTAAAAGTTAATTTCCCTCAATATTAAAATATTTAATGGATGACAGCTGGTTGAAATCTAAAGCTTGCAGCCAGCTATCCGCTGAAGAAAAGCTCTCAATAACTATGGTGGCAGATATAACACACTTACAAATTATTTAAAGATGTATTACCTTTACCATTAAAGAAGTAGATGTTAAGAAGATTCAGTGCCTTTTTACTCGCTGACCTGAATTCAAGAGCTCTATTCAGTGTAACTTTTCATTTCACCACAAGGTGAAATACATTGCCTGATCTCCTAGGAATCCAAACAATGGTCAGGTATCAAACCAAAACTGTCATTTGAAAATTCAACTTTATTTTGAAAATTATACCTAGAGAAAAGAACACAAATAATCATGTTTTTCTTGCTTTTTCTTGATATCTCATAGGCACCATGTGGCATGTGATATGTGTTCTTAGAGACGTGAGAAATTAAATTTTTAAAGGTCAAAGGAAAAATACTGCTGATTTCAGCTAGACCTGGAGCTCTTTGAATTTCAATGGAAATAATAGCTAGATAAAGTAAAGATAAATTAAAAAGTCAACGGCATGAAAATAATTACAATAGAAAACAGAATATATTAAAAAACTTCATGAATCTTTGGCCTCAGTGAAAAATTAGAATTTGAATGATAATTGTTTTTCAATGGTACTTATGTGATACCTGTGTGTTTGATAGATTTGGTAGGAAAATATTAGTGTTAAATACTATCTTTCCCTGTGCTCTGAAAAAAAAAAGTACTAACATAAGCCCCATTTTTATTAAAAGATAATTGACCTTTTTCCAAGATTCTCTGTAATTTGGTTTGAATTTCAGTGAGATATACAGAAAAAGTGCAGGGATTTTTTAAGTTTATAAAAACCCAAGTCAGATGTGCTTTGTCATCAAGAAATCAACTAAAAATATGAGAGACCAGTGCTAATACCATCAGACCTTGCTATTCCCCAAATAAGCATTGTGGTCGCTCCAGTTTTATAAACACAAGACACAAGGTAATTGTCAGGCTGTTCTTAGATGCATGAATGAAATGCTGATCAATTTTTCTTCACTACTTGGAGTCAGATATGGTCTTCCAACTGCATTGTGCAGCACACCTAAGATTGTAACAAAACCAGAAGGTAACTGCTGGCCCAGTTTGACCTAATTCTGCAGTCCTTCTGTCTCCTTGAATCAAAACTGAGCATTTGGGCATGACAGAATATGGATTCAAAAAACTGGGCTTTGAAGAAAGAGGAAGTGGGTGGATGAAAAGAGACAAAGGAATAATGACTAACCAAATAAAAAGTTATAGGTGAGAAACACATGAGAAAACAAAAGGTTTGGACATTTCATAGGACTAAAAAAAGATGATCTGGATATGAAAAAAGCATGTGAGGCTAAAAACTAAACCACAATATATAAATTGAAGCCGAGAATTGGATTTCTGAGTATAGAGGATAAAGTGAAATACTGAATACAGGATCCAAGAGGGTGACTATGGTTTACCAAACTCTTTGCAAGTCAAATCCAAATTTCGAGTCAAAGACAGATTGAAAACTTTGGCTACAGCAAGATATGTAAAGAGGATATAGTAGACCACATACTCTCACAAGCACTGAAGTTATTTATAACAACTGAGGTTGCAACAATTTTAAAATTAGCAACAGCATTTAAGCTCCTGAACCCATAAGAGAGAATTTTCGATGTAAATCTAACAATTTCTGTTTTGTTGCCTTCATCTCTATTTGCAAGCTTACCTTTGAGAATACACTTTTGACATGATATCTCTTTATATGAAAATCTTCATTTCTGGTGCTAATTTTTGCACATATTTAAAGGACAGATATTTTTGCATCTGTCTAAAGGACAGTCATATTTCTGCAATTTAAAGGTATGCCCTCTTAGAAATTAGTTTGTCAAGCATGTTACATTCACTTCTTTGTAGTATGGTCATGCATCCATTTGTTACAGACTGTATCATAGCTTTATTTTAAAGGACATATGGACACTCCTCCTGCTTCTCACCTAGGTGAAAAGAGGAAACACTGTATTAAAACTTACTCCATAATGTCACAGGACATGAGAAAAAAACTTGTTAGGAATGTCACATTTGCACTCAGTTTAGAAAAAAACAGTACATTCAATATAAAAATTGTTTTTAATATTGACATTCAATTCTATGGCTGTTGACATAGGACAAAGCTTGCTGAGAGTATATTCTCAACAAAATCTGGTACAATGCAGACTTGCATGAAAGCTGAACATACGAACAGGGCTGCGTTATTTAATGGGCCTAACAAATTAATAAATAATCGTGAAGCAAGTGGTGCTTTAGGGAGTGATATTACAGTAGCAGACAGTCTCTATCTTATAACAATATAAATTTGTTCTTGCATAGTTTTGAAGAAATGGACCAAAGAATCAGTTGCTATAAATTCAGAGAATTACAATGAGAATTTAGCTCTAGCGTACCCATGAGACTACAGAAACAGCCCTCTTGCTCAGAATGATTTAGAAACTGCCAGAATATTTTACGTCTGTCCTACTAGAGATAAGACCTAGTTTACTTACTTCTAAGAACCAGGCCTACACTATTCTGAAAGAAAAAAGAAATTGCGAGGGTTTAGTTAGACCATACTGCAATACTTCCATGAATATTTAACCGAGACATTAAAATCATAAGCATATCAGGTTATTGGAATTACTGAGAGGACTATTTCAGTTAAGACGGATTTTTGTTATGCTTGCCTTTCCTGTTTTGCTGTTGAAGTTCACAACAGCAAATAAGCTCAAGCTCAAACTCCGAAATAAGAAAAATGCCACAAAACACATTATGAGGTATTTTGCCAAATATATACTTGATCCTTTTTCTTTGAAATTGATATCACTACACGGTGGATAAAACTGTCTTATTTAAGTTTAAACTTTGTTTTCTAGACTGTCAGATTAAAACTTGCTACTTAAGTAAAATAGAGATAAATTATAGACATATTTCTTCCATTTCCAGGTGAAGCTTGCTTTCATTTTTAATGTCAGTTGCAGAGCTAGATGCAGCCATGCATGAACAGTTTTTATTCTACATACTATTTGCATAAATGACTCAATAGAAAAGACTAAAAATATGCAAAATCTTTTTCCTCTTGTTATTCCAACTCCAACAGCTTCATCAACAACATCAAATTACTGCCAAAAATAATGTTCAGTCTCTTAAAAATGTGGATAGATAGTCCTTTCCCAGACTAATTTAGAGGGCCTTCACCACCAGATACACAAAAAATATTTCCGTTTTGGTTACCAAAGTTTACAACATTTTTGATGATATGCCTCACAAGCTGTTCACAAATCTGTTTCCGTATGGCTTTCGCTACATTGATTAATGGAGTAGGCTGAGTTCCCTCACATATAGCAAAGTATTTCTACCATAGGAATAATATCATGTCATTCTGGAGTACTTAGAATCACTAGGAAAAAATCACACAAGTAATCTCTATTTCCAAATGTTTAGTGGCCAGACTGAGAAAGGAAGATGTAAAGTTTCAAAACTACCCTTTATCAAGATGAAAAGAAGACAGTGCTTCAAGCGAAGATGCATTTCCAAAGAAATCCACAGGACTGTTCAAGTGCTGAAACTAAGCCTGGTTATCTTGCTGAATCCAGGCTTAAATACTGATGGGAGATCTGCCCCAGAAGAATACGATTAAATGAAAAACTCTACCATACCTGTGCCTGTTAATGTTTTATTACTTACAAACTTCCAAGCAGATGAAGGAATCTCCCTCTATTTCTGCCTACTTCTCTGTTGCTAGATTGCTGCTTGTTGTGTCCCCTGTATTTGAGAAGCTTCAGTTTTCTCTTTTGGTTCAAAACCACCTATTTTATGGATTTTAAAATATTCTTCTTGAGAGTAACCTCATTGATAGCTTACAAAAAGCAGAGTGAAGAAAGAGACACGTAGGAGCTTAATTACCTAATTAAAGCATAGTAATTAACAATTTTAATAGTTGAAAAAGTACAGGTTAGGTGATCTCGAAAGAGACTATTTTTTGAAATTAAGAGTACAGTTGTTACTGTTAATCTTTTGCTATAAAGGAAGGGCAGAGGCTTATGAGAGTTTCAGAAGATGAATGCCAGGGCACTACTGCAGCATAGCAGACAATGCTATTCTCAGTATTTTCAGACAAGAAAGTTAAAACAAGTTCCCTTGTCTAAAACTTCTTACTACTCTTTAGGTTAAAAATGTCATCAGATCAGCTAAGGATATTCTCTTTATAGGGCTATACCATGAGAGTATTCTACATTTCTTGGAAAAACCATAAGTCAAATGGATGCAGCTCCTCAGGTACCCCTAAAATGTTATGTGCTCTCTTCTAAAAATAATACAAATATAGTGAATATAGTGAATTTTTTCTTGCCTGAGCATCTCCAGAGAGATGTCCATATGACTGAAAAGTGACCCTACTGAAGCACTGCTAAGTATGTCATACTTAAAATACACACGCTAGAAATTGATGTTCACTTTTTATGTGCAACATTTTTCAAGTTTAATAATGAGGAAGAATAAGTATAGTATTTCTGATGGTAAAAAATTGTTTCTCTCCTACTTCACCCCCACCCCCACCCCCAGCACACCTGGAGTCTTTTGAGGGTGGGGGAAAAGAAAGACTCTTAAAATAACAGCTTTTTAAACTTTTGACACCTCTAACAAAAAGGAAACGTAAAGATTTCATTTAATGCTACTGCCTGCTGCTTAACTAGAGTCATAGGGTCATTCTATAACACACTTCTTTTGTGCACATCTATGAAACGGTGGAAAAGGGAAAGCTGCCAATTCTCTAACTAGGTATTAAATCTTCTCTTCCCTTCTGCCCCACCCATTTGCTCCCTCCCTCCCAACCCTAAACCCACAGTCCAGATTTTCATCATCACTGCTTTAAAACCTGAAAAGTCTCTGCTTAGAAACATTCTTGGTCCTGTAAATAGATTTTTCACTATCGTTCCATATGTTCTTTTCCCAAACATAATATTATTGTATTCTAAGACAGATTTCATAAAATACTGAGGACTAAAATGTCACTGTAAAGCACCTAGTAGAATAGTGGTTTTTAAATATGATAACATTTTTGTTCATATTGCACTGATTTTCATAGTATGTGCAGCTTGCATGCACACTCTATTTTTGGGATATTATCAAAATAATTATACATGTCTTCATTTTCTTTTGTCCTCAAATACAAAATGTATTGAACAAGAAATCTGAACTATAATGTAAAATTTTGGAAACATTTGAAATTTATTTACATTTCACTCTTATATTGTGATTATCTCATTGTTTAAGATGCTTATGCAAGCATTTTGATTAAAATCAATGATTCAGTACGAATGGGCATTGAGTAGGCGGAGTCTCAGTTACAAAACCCTACTATATGATGAACATATTTAACTTCTTACTTTTATTTCCTAGACAAAAGAGACCCCAAACCTGCTATAATAGCATTTCTTTTGTATTCTTTCCCCAGATATACCTATGAAAGTTTAAACTAAAGGGGCAAATGACTGGTTGATAAAATCAGAAAAATATGTTTTGTTGGGTTTTATGCAAAATCCACTCTAAAAAAGATCTAGGTTATTTCAGAAAATAAAGTATCACCTACACATTGTGAACAATCCAATCTCTCTTACAGTTTCTGTGAACAGTATTTTGTATTAATGAACAATTCCAAATTGTGGTATAACACAATCCCGCCCAACTGATATCTTTATTCAGAGAGGTATAATTGGACATGTTTTGTTTGAACATATAAAAAATAGATTTTTGATCAGTCATTTTGCAGGTGGGATTTTGTATATGGCTGATAGGATATCATCATATGAAAGACACAATAAAAATTCTGGTTTTAATTAAGAACAGTTCCAATCCACAAAATTGACTTTCTAATATCTGCTTTCTGTTATGGACTGTTGTATTCTTTAGCTGAGAATTATATAGATCACAAATATGTAGCTAACCATTTCCTCAAATGAAGGGTCTGGCACACTCACTGAGCTCATAGAGTTTAAATAGGGTCTTGGAGGCAAAAAAACCCAACTTAAGTTTTTGCATCAAACTTTAGATAAGCAAGATAAATCAGGAGAACCTACATACCAGTCAGAGCCAAATGCACCTTCTTCATGAAGAAAATATGACTGACGCCTTTCAATCATTAAGATAGCTCTGGCATGACCTCTTATGTATTTCCCCTGTGTATTGTCCCACTGCTGGAGCTCTTCTTGTACCTCCTCTTGATGAAAACTATCTGGATGTTTTTCAAAGAAGAAAATGAAGAAAGAATAATTTCAGTGCAGAGTGAAGACGTTGTTCAGATATCAGTGTGAGAGTCAGTCGGTGCATTCTACTGCATGTTTACTGCACAGTAAATTGTCTGTTTCTTTGATGATGTTCTTGCCTTATAGAAAATCACATGCTTTCAACTAAGTCCCTACCAGATGACAGCAACAGTAAACATGAATATGACTCAACTCAGCCCATGAATAGGAATTCTTTGGGTTTTTTTTAGTAAGAAGACACCATGCAATCTGCTAAGGTACAATAATGTTTTGCAGCAAGGTTTTTAGAACACTTAAAAAGCCATCACAAGTGCCTGTCCTTTTCTACAGCACAAATCTTCACTGAAGTGCCCTTCTTGTGGTGAAGTGCCAAATCATGTATCTTATTCTCTACATAACTTTAGTGTTTAAAATATAGTTCCAGTCCTGTTATAAATTGATGCTTTCTTCACGTCAAGTGAAAAAAAACAGTACAACATACATGGAGACTTTACAAAAGACACAACAAGAGATACAGTCGTACAAAAATAATTAATTGGTAAATAGCTAGCAAATTACTTCTGCAATCAGAAATATTTAGACCCATTCTGTCTTCCTGTCTCCTTTTATTCTAGTTATTACACTTTGAAAGAAGAAATTAACCTAATTAGAGGACAAGAAATCTCCTAATCCTTTCATTAAAAACAGCTTGCCTGTAAAACCAAGATTTGCTTGACAATTTAGCCTAGCTGTTTCATTCAGTATAGTAAAGGTTTTCCAGTGCCATTCAGCAGCATCCTGAATTGACTGCTACATTTTTCTTTTAAATTAACATTACAGTGCTGTTCAGCACCAGCAGGGTTTGAAGTTGCAGCACCATCTGCGGTAGTTGCAATTTCTCATGGATGAAAATAAGGAATCACAATATATTCTCAGCATTCACACTTGTTTCTCAGTCACTTAAAAAGATTGCAGCTGCACTGAAAATTAATTCTTCACAACACACTAGGAAGGCAACTGAACTACTTGTGAAGTTGGTCAAAGCGTGGTGAAAACTTCCTGATATTAGTATGTGTGGTAGCCTATACATATGGCTAGAGCTTAGTCTGATGTTTAATGAGACCACCTTGCAGAGAAAGATCTAGCCCTACTAGTCTAGTACCTACTCTGCTAGATTTTAGTGATGAAAACATTTACACAATAAGGTCATCAGAGACAAAATAGTGAACACTAAAGAAACGCAGTAGTTTGGCTGAAAGGAGATGGAACCAAAGCTGTAAATGCTACCTAATCTCCTGATTATAAATCTAAGAGCTGGATCATGTCAATGTCCCCACTGATTTTCCTGCATTAGGAGGAGGTCCTACTTTTCCAAGGTACCAGATTTCCAAACTGGAAGCATTTTACAGGGCATTTTGTCCTGTGGACGTGTTGTCCAAAAACCAGAAGAGAAGACTACAGCCTGATGCTGATTATGTGCATGCAATATACTGAAATGAGAATTTTTTTTTTTTTTAACCATCAGTCCTGCAAGCATCATAGTCTCTGAAAGAAGGCTACAAAGAGTGTTCTTCAAAAGAACTGGTTCTGTATTCTTTCCATGTACTCTACTAGCCTCACATGGTTTACAGAGTGCTTGCAAGGGACATTTTTAAAGTATTATTTCAGTGTGAGAAGAGAACTGATTTTCAGTAAATAGATACTGCCTTCTTAAGGCAGTACAGTCTAGCAAAAATATACTAAATGTTTTTGTTGCTCATAGCTCGTCAATGGCTTTTCTTAATTTTTTTTTATCATCCAACCTGGAATACTTTCTCTGTATACATTCTTTTCATATTTTCAAAGAATGAAAACTGGAAGGTCAAGCTGACCATTGGTAAAGGCTATACAGGTATGCATTTATTGCCCTGGTCTAAAGGATGTCAAATGGAGATTTTACAAAGAGTATTTAAAATGTGTACAAGCACCCAAACCCACACAAGAAAACATTTAATGCTCTTGAAAGAAAAGTTCATCCCACCAGGATTACAATGACTGCAAACATACTGATCCTGTGAACAGCCCATCTCAGATGGCTCTTGCAATACTGGCTTCATTGGCACTGTAATTAAGACTACAGAAGAGGATTCAGGGAGATAAGCAGTATATTGATTTTTTACTAATAGCTTGATTAAGTTTTGGCCACTGTGTGATCTTTGACTAAGTCAGAGATGGAAAATTACAGCTTATATTTAAAAAACCACTGCTAGTTGTTGAGACCAAAGCATTTCAGAAAGAGAACAATTAACAATGAGCCAGGAGACCCAAGGTATTCAGGTTTTTTCTTATTCACCTACATGACTGTTACCTGTGTGACTATGAACATTCATTCGTAAGGGCTCCTTGATTTAACTCACTGTAACATTGTCCAGAGAGGTGGTAGTAGATGCCATATAAACTGTAGTGACTATAAATTGTTTGAACCCCCCATTTTCTACCAGAGTGCAGCATGAGCATAACCACAAAACCACACTGTAGTTAAAGCAGCTGCTGTGATAATCTTTTGAGAGGTGGAATGATTGTGCTGCTATTCTGCTATTCACTCCAAGGTCTCCCTCAATGATAATGGTTTGATTTTGCTTGGTTTGGCTGGTATGACTGTTAGACTCATGCTGGTAAAGTCAATTTGACTCTGTGAGACCTCCAGTTCCTAAGTCTCTGATCTCCCCTGGTCCTAGTAACACTACCATCATTCGGTATTCATTCAAACTACATATTCACAGTTAAAAAGCAACAAACATACAGAAACACCTTGATAGTTTTTAACTCATTGTCTAATTAATCTGTTCTCCTAGAGAAACAGTCAAATAATTAGAATACTTTTATTAAAATTTCCTCCAGAAAAAAATCCAAATAATAAAATGTTAGCTTAAGTCTAACTAACAAGGCATTTATATTAAACACGATATGGAGCAATAATCATGTTACTTATTCAAACAGATTTATGGAGCATTAGCAGTTATCTACACATATAACACATCTCAAAAACATACTTCTTACAAAACACACTGAAAATAGATCACTTAGAGATATCTTCAAGATTTTCTGTTCAGTAGTCTTCTCTCCCCTCAAGAAGGTAGAAGCAGATAAAAATATCTTATTTTTGTAGGTCATTTTGTTTTATGTGGACTAACAGAGAAAGCAATGGACTCTGTGTCTTCACTTCTTTGGCTTCCATGCTGTGCTTGCCTTTATTGCTTTTCATTTGCCTCTTCATTACCTCATCTGGAAATAGAGGACATAATATTTCTTTGTGTAATGCTATGAGATCTAAAGATAACAAAATGTTAAATAATAATTAAAAAGTATTATTTTTACAATGCACACAGAAGAAAGGGTATCGTAGTGCCAACAATACCAACTGCCATCAGCAGTATTGTGTTCAGTCTCCCACAAATACAGTGAAGTACAGACCACATTGCAAATAAAGAGACTAAGGATGAGAGAAACGAATAGTATCATTCTCATCTCGCACCTAGGACTACAGTTTAAAGACAGTATTCCAGGCAAGATCTACCTCATACCTTTCAAAAAAAACCCTCACAACAGCAACCAGGATTTTTTCCTAACAGGTACAGAAGGCCGATAGCACCCTTTGGTCATGGCCTGCCAGGTCTCATGATTAGACTAGCTGCCCCAGAGGCTGACAGTGTCTCCTTTGGGTCTCAGGGGACATATCTATGTTTTACTGTCTAGAAAGATGCAATCTGACTCAATGGCAGTGACCACCCTGCCACCTGAAGCTATCCCATTTTACAGAATCTCCAAAGATACTGTAGCTGAGTTCCCATCTAAGAAGTCAGCTGAGAGAGGATGTGGCACACAGGTTAGAAAGGGGAAGCCCTGAATTACGACCAGCTCCCTCAGGGATCTAGAAAATGCATTGTGTTTTGGTCATTGTAATGTGGAAAGCATTTCTATGTAGTTCATCAGATGGTGACATTATTAATCAGTGGCATTTGAAATCAGAACAAATGAAGATCATTTGCATGCCATTACTGTTCTCTGAAGCCAGGCTACGTCTAACCTTTCTAAAAGTAGATGTAACTCTCTAAAAAATGTCCGTAAGAAATTAGTACTTAATTACTGCAAAATAGCTGTCCCTTCTGTTTGCTCCTTCTTTTCCTTTCAGACTTGTCTTACATGTACAGAATCTAAACAAAACTATTAATTTCAAGTCTTTTGGTTCCCTCAAAATGGAACGAACTGAAGCAAGTGAGTCTCCTAGATGACCAACCAGACCTGAAAGTGGTATAAGTAAATCAATCTCACTTCTAAGTCTTCCATTTGAAATGAATAAAACCCATCTTGTTAAGTCCTCTCATTATCCCTTCCAGTCATCAGAAAAGAGTGCTGCGTATTTGGTGGCTATTTCCTGCATACAGGCAGGGGAAAGGCAAATCTGCATTAAAACATATCAAATCTTTTGCTGTCATTCTGTCAACTGCTCTCTATGCTTGACATCCTCTTGAGATTACATCTGTAGACCCTATACAAATGTCATTTTAAAAAATACATTACTTCCCAGTATCATCTGTTATTTCAGCTGTTTTCATAATGATCAGTTTAGTTTCTTATGTAATATTTCCTGTCAACTTTCCATCTCCAGAGAGAAGTAGGTGATAAGATTTCTCTTGCCTTTTCTTAGGTTTTAATCTCTTTAGTTGAAGCAGATTAATAACCATTATGACAAATAAAGTACATTAAATGAACTGGAAGAAAGTGTGGATTGAGCGTACTGTGAGAACACAAAACTAAAACAAGTTATTTTCTTCATTTTCTTTATTACATTAATATTAATAAAGGAATATTAATAAAGGAACATTAATAAAGGAACTCAGAGAAATAAATATATTTTGGTTTTATTTTTCGCAAGTGCAGTGGAGAAGGCACTGTCAACTCTTCTGAGCTGCCCCATTAGCAGAGAACCCATGAGTTTTACCTGGAGAGACAGGAAGTAGCATTTACCAAGGCACAAGAGAGATCCCTCTTTTCTCTCCACAGCTCTTCCCCTTTCATGATGGAGGAGGCATCTTGCCAACCGGATGTGGACAAGGTAGGCTACAACACTGTCTTGACAGTTCTTCAAGGCTCAGGGCTTCCAGAGCATTTGAGTCCTGAGGCCTGAATAGCTTGAGAGTGTTGCCTTAGGTCTGTGTTAAAATAAAATGGATGAACAATTGGATGAACGTTCAGGCTCAGAGAATTGTAGTAAATGGGGTAATATCTGGTAACACACGAGTGCTAACACAGGGCTCAGTTTTAGGGCCAGTTCTCTTTGGCATTTTTATCGGTGACCGGGACACAGGTGTTGGGTGCACACGAAGTTTACGGGTAATAATGTATTAAGTGGAATCACTGATTCCAAAGAGGGCTTACAGAGACATCTTGAATAGAACACTGGGAAATCACTGTGCGAAATTTAACAAGGACAAATGCAGGATTCTGCATCTGGGGAGATGTATGTTTAGACTAGAGACAAGACACTGGAGATCAGAAATGCAGTAAAGGATCTGAAGGCTTTGAGCACTAAGAACAGCATAAATAATTCTTCAAAAGAAGTGATTGTCACACTTAGACACAGCATTGGTGCAGCCTCCTCTTGTGTGCGGTTTTGGGTTCAACATTATAAGTGTAATGGAAAAGATTTTGAATGTGTCCAAAGGAGGGCAACAAAGATCATGAAAGGATTAGTGGGCAGGACTCATGCGGAGTGAGTGAGGGTACTGGGTGTGTTCAGCTGAGGGGAGATTGAGGGGTGACCTTACTGCTGTCTACAATTTCGTTATGGAAGGAGTGGAGTGGGATGTGATGTTGTCCTCCCTGTTGTCTGTTGATAGGATGCAAGGGAAGGTGGACACAGACTGTGCATCTGCCTGACAATGGGAAATGCTGAATGAATTCCTTGTTTTGCTTTGACACTAACAGGAGAAATTGTTGACAGAGTATGAAATGAGGTTCCAGAAGAATCTTGCCCTATTAGTGAAATTAAATTGGAGAAATATTCACCTAAAATATTTAATACTGATAAAACCACAAATTGGTTGGCACCGCAATCCATTGGAATTTACCCAGCAACATGACAAGCTACACCTACTTTCAGTCTTTCACTCCAGTGCCTCCAGGTGTAAGTAGTTTTTTGAACAAGCATCCTCACAGGAATACAGGTATACAGATAAACATCTGTGTATGTCTTAATTATATTAAACTGGATTCATTATCTCTAAAGCAATATCAGCTTATTCATATCCTCGTGTGGGAAAAGGCATGCAGGACTAAAATACCACTGTGTAGTAGTTAGAGGTGAAGGGTTAGCATGGCTTTGTGCTTTGCATTTTCTCTGAGATAAAGAGATCTTTGGTGCTAACATGTTTTTTTTTCCACTTGTGGTATAGCTGTTCTGTTTATCTGCACAATATGAAGCTTTTTCTTTAAATCTCTTTTTTTTTTGTCTTGTTTGTGGCCCTTATCACTGAACTCCTTTATTGACACTTACAGGTTTCAAGATGTGTCTCTGAGCTATATGAGTCCCAACTGTAAATAAAAACACAGTTCATTTGTTTTCTGTGAGGTTCACTGAAACAGATGGGACTCTTTACAGTGAGTTCAGTGGGAGCTGGAAAAGCTCTCACTTGTCCTGAGTTACTTTTCCCCGTAGTCCAGTTTCTAAATAATATTTGTGAAAAAAATACTTCATGGAAAAAGCGATGGCATAATAATGCGATTTGCCACACATTTTTTATATCCAGTAGAACTACCATGTAGTCACAACATTATTACTGTGAAATGCTTTTATTTCACAGTAACTGTAAAGCGACACCATGTTCCCTTTCTTATACACATGAGATAACATAACTGAAATCTTATTTTCCGACTTGTGTTTTACCTTCTTTATGGACTGGAATTGTAGAATACCTAATAAAAGATCTCCTTTCTTTCCCCGCTTTTCTTTCTTTTTTCTTTTTTTTGTGTGAAGGAGGTCATATTTTACAAACACGATCTCTCTCTGACCAAATTACCTGGACAATTGTCAGGATTACATTCAAACTCTTTTCTTTCTGTAGATACATTAGGGGTCCCCTATTTCCTTTTACATGTCACTTTTACAATTGCAAAAGGATGATAATTCTTAAGGAAAATTATGTCCTTCATCTCATAGCTTCCTGTAGAATGTAATACCGATAGAGTCAAACAGACTGAAAATGCAGTATTAGTATTGTTCTATACATCTTGAACAGTGTACAGTTTCAGAAAAAATATCCTTGCTTTGGAAGTGTAGTTTAGGTAAAAGCGTCTTTACCACTACTCATATCTATACATTTTTCTTAGACTCTCCATGGATCACGAGCAATCCCAATTGTACATAATGTTTTGTATTGTAGTAATGCTAAGTTTCCTAGTTTATGTTTTATATATTATAAACATATTTCTCATGTATGTTACTGTCTATGTTGAAATTTACTTCCTTTGTATTATTTCACCCTTTTACCTAATTTTTAAAATTTTATCTTAAGTAATTATAATTGTTCTAGTCTGTTCTCAGGAGCATGGTTTTTCATTAAATTATGCTACTATGAAATAGAAACTCACTGCACTAGGTAGTTATTCATACTGTTCACTTTTAAGACCCTAGATTTTTATTTTTAAAATTTTATATTATTATTGTTTTATATCATCAGTAACTTATGAGGAAAATTTAAAAACAAGACATAATTTTAGTGTTTTACAATAACTCAGTTCTTTGGTATTTTATTCCTCCAGAAGATGGAAGCTGGGGGTTAGAATTTACCTCCAGTTCCAGCCTGGGCCATAGTCTACTGGTTTGACTACTGGTTTGACTACTGGTTTGACTACTGGTTTGACTACTGGTTTGACTACTACTACTACATTCCATGGAATGCAAATGCTGACCTGTAGCCCTGGAAAAGCAGAGGTGGACAGAGGCTTTGTGTCAGAGTTATAATCACTCATTAATTTAACAAATGTGTACACTTGGTCTACTAATAACTTATTTTCCTTCAACAGACCCTTTTTAAAGTAGCCGTAACTACACACCGTGAAAATGCAGGAGGATTTGGGCTCTGCATTCTGAGACTTATTTTGGAGTGTGAGAGAAGGCAGTTGCAGAAGTGAAACTTCAGACACAGAGAGATCAGACAAAGAGCTGGTGCTGTATTTAGGCTGTTCCAAAGTTAACAACACAGTTTTTCACATGGCAACTTTGAGCCTGGGCTGCAGAATTTGGATTAAGCAGGCATTCAAATTTACACATCTAGATACCTTTTTCACGAGCTGGGCCAAAATCAGTAACTATAAGAGTCTTTAAAAATAATTTCTCAGATCATAAGTAAAACTTAAGAGAGAATTATTACACAATTCCAAATCCCCTCTACAGCTCTAACTTCTTATCATACATGTACAAACTTCTTTAGAAATGCCTTTGCCAAGGCACAATATATTAACGTTTCCAAGACCTCATTCAAACCTTTTCATTTCTGTGCCTTGATCTAAACTGACAGCAACTGGTTACTTTTCAGAAGCTGAAGTTTTGATATTTCATTCTCCTCTGTGGTGAATCTCTCCAGGTGCCTTGCAAAGATGAAGGAGGTATGTCAACACCTAGCTGCATTAGCAGAACCTATAGAGGGACATGAACTGGAAGGGAAAGAGAAAGATCTCACCCCATTCATATTTCAAAGGAGATAATAGGACAATAATGGAGCTAGACATACATGAGCGTTTTGACAACTTTTTTCGTAGAGCCACCGACCCAAAGGACCAGCTAAGGCCACAAAATGGTGCTCAAGACAAAAAAAAAAAACAAAAACCAACAAAACCAAAACCCAAAAAACTGAAGAAAAACCTGCAGAAAACAACACATGATGATTTGGAGCATATTTATCTTTTTCAGCACTGAAAAATTTATGCTTGTGACTTGATGTTGGGAGGTGATAGTGGAGTACAATGAAGTGTTCTAGTATTTACCTTAAATCTACATTTCAAAGTCTATGTGTATCTGTTGACACTGAGTAAATGATCCTTTATTCACAAACCTGTAACCTCACTGAAGGCTTGACTTGTAAAAACCATCCAGGAAACAAAATACTACAACGTTTTTAAAGATGCAGTGAGCAGGTAATAAAAATTTAAGGTTTTGAAACTACATGCTGAAAGCCAAATTAATTAGTTTGCAGATTGATAGAATAAGCTCTGCAAGAGACATGTGTACAGGCACCAAAACCAAAGAACATGCTAATGGCAGGTGCTATGGGCAGGTTGGGAACTAGGACTCAGACAGGTACTTTACAGGCAGATTTTTTTTTCAAAGACTCTTTGAAAGGATGCATGCAGTAGATAGTAAAATAGAACTTTCAGAGGATATTACACCAGGGTAAAATCAATGAAAGAAAAACAAAATATTGAGTTTAATGAAATATTTTAAATTATGTTTTAATAAATATTTTAACCTAAGATGAAGCATAGATCTTTACTCTCTTTTTTGTGAAATGCCTTTGTCGTCCTGAAATATGTGATTGCTAAATCAAAGGATTAAAAGAAATGTTATCCTAGTTTTGGTATTTACTTACAACTGAATAAACTAAATAAGTAACATTTGTTATGTCTGCAAACAAAATTAATTAAATGAAACAAGGCAGGCTGAATGGACATGCTGATGTCTCTGTTTTCAAGAGAGCTTCATTCTGGAAACAGTAACATACTACAATAAATAACAGAAGTTTCCTGTTATGTGTAGTTATTTACTTGCTGAGCAACAATTTGTGATCCAAGAGTCTTCATAACAAATGATGCCCAAGCAGCTCTATTCTGATTAACAATCTTTCTGTGTCATATACACACACCATCTCCAACCAATGCCCTAGAAAAGAAAATGAAATTGAACATATTAGGTGATGGAGAAAAATTTAAACTAGTTTCATTATTTGTATTTGCTCTCTAGGCATTGTTCATTCTTCTTGTCTAAGTAAGCTTTTGCAGTTGCATACCTTTTAAAAGGATGCTTTCAACAACGCATTATCACTACCCATAATTAAGCCAGGACCATGTCGCTGCCTTTTTCATCCTGAAAATCTGCTTTCAGCAAGGCGCTCAGACAGTTAAGTCACCCACAATCACACCACAACTATTTGTTTATTGAGAAGGAAAAGATGGTCAGACTTACAAAACTGGATATGTATTATTAACATCAGCTTGGAAAGTGTTGTGGTCAAACTATGGTAAATATCACTGGTAGTACAGTATTGAAGAGTTTGGGAAGTCATCAGCCAGTGTTTTCAATGTGAAACACATGACATAACCACAAGCTGCCGTTTATGAAATTTGAAACTGTAACATAAGGAGTGACCTAATTTAATTCATATGGTTCCATGTGTTTGAAGTTAATAGACCCTTTCTTACTGGGGGGCAACAAGGCCTTTAACAAAATACCAACCCTACCATGCCAAGTTGTTTATCTTTGGGGATTCATTCTCTTCATTTTATGATTGATAATTCATGGATTCCACAGGGGTTTCCTGTATCTTTTACACATTCTCTTTGAAGGGGTAATTAAATGCAAGTTTAAACAGTTTTCAGATCTGCAGGTGTAGTGAGGGGGTGGAGTTGGACTGCTCACACATGGTGTACAAGGTCTTCAGCCAGAAGCAAAATGAGGATTCTGGAGATGGAGGCATAGCATCACTTTCTAATGTTTACAGGTAATATTAATCTGACATTGCTCAAAGCCTTGATTTTATAAATTCTTTTTAATTTATTTACTTCTTATGCTTTTTTTTGCTGTTCTGTATTTCCTGCTCAGAGAATCAAATGCCTCAAAAATACTACCAGATAATTAGATTACCACCCTCAGTTTTTGAAACAAGTCTTCAGGCCTCCTGGCCTGATATTATGGCCTTTTAATGCATCCAACAACAAAAATTAATACCAACTGTGCCTCCTAGTTCCTTCACAGTTGTTATTTTCTATCCATCAGACCTTCTCTGATGTCGTGTAATTTCTCTTGCTCTCAAGAAAAATATTTGGCTTTGTTTTGAATCATAACGAAAATTCAAACTACCCACATTTCATTTCAGCATTCAAGATCAAGACAGAATATTTTGACATTCCAAATTCAAAATATTTTATTGTAATCTACTTAGGGACATCACAGGACTTCTATTTTCATTTTCATTTGGATTCAGCTTCCCTGCAGATTAGGCAGATCATGTTACATGTTGTCATTTTGGAGAAAAAATCACAATGATTTCCCACACAAAAATTTTTTCTGTTAAAACAGAAATTTTCGTGTAGAGAATTTTGATTTGGGGAACGATTCTTTTGCATTCAAACAGCACTTTCATAGGAAATGTTTTGTTTGCTGCTGAGCAGTGCTTACATTGCATCAAGGCCTTTTCTGCTTCTCAGGCTGTTATCACAGTGAACAGGCTGCGAGTGCACCATCAGTGGGAAGGAGTCACAGCTGGCACAGCTGACTTCAACTGACCAAAGGGATTTATCACAACATATGGCATCATGCTCAGCAATAAGAACTGTGTGAAGAAAGAGGTGATGCTTGGAGTTATGGAATTTTTCTTCCCAAGTCACCACCATGTGTGATGGAACCCTGCTTTCCTGGGGATGGCTGAATACCTGCCTGCCCATGGGAAATCCTTGTTTGTGTTGCTTGCATTCACAGCTTTTGTTTTACCTACCTAAGCCATCATTATCTCAACCCCCAGATATGCTCCTTTTTTACCCTTCCAATGGACTTCACCATCCCACTAGGGAGGAGGGAGTTGCTGTGGTGCTTAGTTTTTGTCTGGGCTTACACCAAAATCTTGTTTCTAAATACTTGGATTACTCCTTAGATTTTTTAAAAATTAATTTTCATTAAAAGAATATGAATTTTAATCAAAGTTTTCCAGATGCTGACAAAATACAGCTTCCTAGAACCATAAAAATGTCAAAGTGTTAACCCCATATCTGACCAAAACTCTTTATAGTTTATGCCCCATTTAGGTCACTAGAAGATATTTAAGTGCGAGTTAATTTTATTCCTGAAACATGTGAAAGGCTTAACAATGAAAACAAAACTAGAATGAAGAAAAGAAAAATCTAAACAGAAAATGTAGAAGAGAGGAGGCAAAGCAATCACCTCTGGGTTAAGGTTGTCTTCTAGAACCTAGTTAAGGATGTTGTCCAGGTAGAAAAGGAGATGATATTCTCCAACAGTTCAAACACAGTCTCTGTGTAGGAGCTGTATCATATTACAGGCTGCACTGGCTCTGGAGTTGATGAGAAATCAAATCCTGTTTGTGAGAGGAAGTGAGTCAGACATTCTGGGGATGACATAAAAGGATTGTCCAGGGATATGGATGCTCCAGCTGCTGCCAACAGGACACTTTGAGAACTCTTATCATCTTGTACTTCTCTTATCTTTTCTTGACACTTCTATTTTTTTTGGTCCATATCTATATCTGCATAAAGTTGCCAAACTATTTCTCCTCCCTTCGTCCCCAGTAATCACCCATTCAATGAAAATATTTTTATTTTACATGATGATATAATGCCTAACTGGCTAAGAAAACAGAACTTTCAACAGCCAACCTGTTAGAGTGAGAAAAAGTAACATAACCTACAAGAGGTTTATTCCTGGAAAGGGCTTTTAAGGTAGGAGAAAAGCATAAGGAAATTTATCTCACACTGAATCAAAGTAACTTAGCAATTTCTGACAAAGTTATGACCTTAGAACACCACAAATCTTCACAACATTACAATACGGGTTAGCCTGAGGAATACCTTGTCACAGAGCTCTCACCAGCATTTTTATTCCATTATTTTCTCATTATGTGTAAAGGGAAGTTCAGGAGTTTTAAGGGTTCCATATATCACTCTTTCAAATGCAGTACATTTGAATTACTTTCAGTAATTTAAGATGTGATTGGTCTTTTGGTAAGTAGATAAAACTCTTGATTACCCTTGTTAACTATTTCCAGCAAATAACTGATACATTACCTACTGTAAACACAATTTCTGACACCTTTCCTTTACTTCCCAGCATAAAAAGATATTTTAATTGGCCTTTTTCTTTCTCTTCAGCACTAAAAATTCAGCTCCTTACCCCAGGTCTTGGTATTCTTTAATGTGGTTTCAATACCTGTACATAATCTTCTTACCCAAAGAAACCTACAATTTATCAGTATTTCCTGATAATTTACTTCTTACACCTCATAATTCAAAGTGGGCAGTGGAAACCTGATATTCCTGGTGTGTGTGTGTATATATATATATACGCCAAGTAGGTGTAGATTCATAATCATTGTGGGGCAGAAGAGGTGTTCTCTGAACTGCTGAGGAGAAAACAGAGCCTTCTTCCCTGTGCTCTATATCTGGGAGCATGTATTTTCTGAAGGCCTAAATCCCCTAACAGTGTGGGTTTTCTTCACACCCTAAGCAGAGGACACAGAAAAAAACCCTTCTATTAAAAGATTAATACTCCTCACAAGTAATAATAGAAAATAATTTCCCTTGAACGATAAATGGGTTCTTTGATTAAATTCTCAAACTATTAAGACAGTATTTGCAGACCTTTCCAAAATACACATTCATTTAAGAGTTTCTCCCAGTCTTGCTTTCTCTAAGCTATATAATTTTTTCATTTTTGCACTTTGCATAGGTAGCTGATACTAGCAGGAGACAACAGATAGCAGCCACTGAAAGGCAGAAGACCTCTGTTTGGGCACATAGAGGGTCACATCGTTGTATCTACAGTCTTGAATTTATTTGCATGAAGGCCAAGCTGCAGGGGTTGTCATTAGCCTGAGAGAGAGACATTTATTTTCCAGCCTGTCTTCAGGGGCTATCAGCAAGATTTTTAAAAGCATTTCAAGTCATGGCTTTATGTTTTCTCTTCTGAAAGTAACAACCAGTCAAAACACCTTTGATGGAACGGTTTTACATCAGAAGCTGAAGTTTCATCAATTTGACTTTTTTTTTTCCTCCAAGTGGAACACGTCCATTTCAATTAAGCTTTATATGTGGATGTGTCAAAATGAATCATTTCAAGTTTTGTATTTGGTTTTGACGAAATAAATTGTTTTGGTTTATCTTTGTTATTTTGGGGCACAATAAAAGATAAGACTGGAAAGTTCTAATGTCTTAAACATGTTTAGCTACATAAATGCCCCTTTCTAAAATGCCGCACTGGGAAAACTCCTTTCTTTTATCTGTGAACAGTGGTAAATTCTCTCTGAATGAGAGTTATTTCCCATATTTGCACCATTTTTGCTGATATACTATCAGAACAGTACTTCCCAATCTAGCTAATCAGTGGATCACACATTTGTATATCAAATTATTGCTGCCTTTATTATTGATTATCTTAGTATTTTTATTATTATCTTTCCCATACCGAAGTCCTGTTACCATCTCGCAAGAAGGCTTTGACTAACTTTTGTTCCTGATGAATGTATCAAATATGTGTGTCTTTTAGTAATCTCAAAGTTATTTTTCAGATGCTTATGAACAGTTTGATAATTTGTTTCTAGTTACACTGATCTGGTTCTTGTCTAGGTCTTCATTTTAAGGACATTCTTTCTTTATTCAGTATTCTTTGGTTTCCTATGGAGGGGAGGGGAAGTGAAATTTTTAATAATTTCTATTTTAAGATGAAGTTTTACTCCTTGTCTTTCAAATTTTTCTTTCTTATCCTTTTAACAGTTCAGAGTAGAGAGTTCTTTCGAAAATGAGTATGAATCAGCCAACCCACCCGGAATTCTTTTATTTTTTATGTCAGATTATGGTCAACTAATAATGAAAACAAAGAGAAGAAATACAGAATAGTAAGAAAAATTTATAATGCTTTTTCCATGTTTAAGATAATCTCTGAAAATAGAAATCAGAGCATAATTCATATTTTTTTTTCCTTCTATTTGTTTATTGTCTTGTTTCCATACTAGTAAATTCATTTGGTTTTGCTGCACATATTTCCAGCCTTTTGTTCCGGATCAAGTTGCTGTCACATGAAATGGGGAACATTTTCTATTATTTTGTACAAAAAAGAACTATTTTTGGGTTAAATATATACACAGACATTGCCATAGAAATAAACTGTAGAAGAACTAAATATCCTGAGTTAGATATGAAAAACCCCAGTATTACTGTATTTTTTTCTCATCCAGTCCTTGAAAATGTGCCCCAGACATAAAAGGCCATTCTTCCCAACAAAGACTTTGGTAATCATCTCTTTAAAGTTCAAATTACAGAATAATGAATGCAAGATCAACTCCATGTATTGTGTACTAATTTTGGCAGTGCCATTAGAAAAAGAAAATAACAAGAGTCACCCATTAAAGAAAAGCTCAGAGGGTCTCATTTTCAAAGCATTGAAGCAAAAGGCTACTTGCAAAAATATATGCCAAATTTCATGCTTAATCTGCGTGCACAATTACTGTGACTTCATGTGATTCTCAGGTATTGAAACTCAACTGACCATTTCCATGCACACAACCTGATTTGCATTTGGAATCACAGTAAATGTGCATTCAGATTAAATGTGTAATTATGCAGGCAATTTTGCACATGGCCCTGAGCTTCTAATATCTGGAAAAATGAAACCCTGAAGGCTGCACTTCTCTGTTGAATACACAGAACTCCCACTGTCCCATTAAAAGGGTAACGAAGAGCAGAATATGTTTTCACAGCACCCATCTTTTATAAATAATTTTTTTTTGTACTGAAAATCTAGCCCAAACCCAGAAGCCACTTAACAATTAAATCCTTTGACTACATAATTGATACAGCCTGGACTGAAATAGGCAAGGTATTTATCAACTCCTTTACACATTGGAATGCCAAGATGAACACAACTAATGCTGAAGACTCCAAACCACAATACAGTGAACTATGAAACGCTCTTGTACTCAAAAGGTCCTTTCTTCCTCTGTGCTTCATATCTATAGTAAGAGCAAAAGGAGGAGTATAACAAGAATCTGAGCAAGGAAACGAGAAGGTAAAGACAGACATCTAAATGACAGGAAATGAGAAGGCGGCTCCAGACCAGGTCTGGAATTTTGTATTCAGGACTCAGCTGAACAGATTAAAAAAACCTAATCCATAAAAGATTGCTAAACTCAGTGGGGCTTAATTATATGTGATAATATGTTAGCATAGGAGACACTTACAAGCACTTTTCAGCTGCAGGCCCCAGAATACTTTACATGAATGGTTATTATTACTACCACTCTACATAAAGAAGACCCAAGCTACTGAAAGGTTCTGTCACTTAGCTAAGAACTAGCCAGAAGCCAAGAAGAAGAATTTAGGTTCCTTACCTATCTCTACAGTTTTCCTGAGAATCCTAAAAGAAGGAATTGAAATGAGAGCATAGCCGTTTTCACACAAGCATCAGACTACAGCAAAATACTGAGTTTCTCCACAAGGGAAATTTGTGTGGTCACAGGACACATGAAAGTAAATTTCAAGGAATTCAGAGATCGTGCTGCTCTACAACTGTTCAGCTTTTCTGTAAAGTAGCTTCAAATTGTCATTTCTCTAATTTTTTTTGGTGTGTGTACAGGTATATATCTATTATCAGTATTAGTGTAAATAGAGCCAGTACAGAATTTGCTTGTGCAATTTAGACGGTCAGCTTTAACAACAGACATATAAACAGAATTAGTCCTTCCTTTGAAAGAAATGTTTCATAAATCCTAGTATTCTATAACAAAGAACTTTGCCATTAAACTATTATTTATATGAAGCAGTTATAAATACCAATAGATACTGGTGCAGAGTATCTATTCATGGAAGTGCATTTTGCTTAGTTCTAGCTATAAAGAATCTCTTCCCACCTAGTTTTCTTAATGTGAATTTTGAATGACTATATTGCTGTGCGTTTAAGTTTTTCCTCATTCTCATGATGTCCTGTGCAATGGGAAGGAAGCAAAGTCCAGGTG
Source organism: Cnemophilus loriae (assembly GCA_013397755.1). Classification (NCBI taxonomy): domain Eukaryota; kingdom Metazoa; phylum Chordata; class Aves; order Passeriformes; family Corvidae; genus Cnemophilus; species Cnemophilus loriae. Next base: position 25,350 of record VZTF01000538.1, read on the forward strand.
AACACTTCAAACAAAGAGGCATAAAGGCCCCTTCACATCTGCTCTATCTGCTTTCTAGCAGTGGTCCTTACCTATCGTGTAAAAAGGCCTTGCATGAAGAACATGGCCATGACACGTGTAGAGAAGTGGTATTTGGGCATTCATATTCCTTCTTGCGCTACAATTATTACAAGAGTAATATCATCTCTTCCCCAGCACCTTTGTCTGCAGGAACCCTTGGCAAGACAGAAATTCTTAAGAAAACAAAAGGAACCAGTGGTTTTTCTGAGCCTCATTATGGCAGATGAGAAACCAGAAAGATTGCCAGAGCAGGACACCTATAGGATATAACTGCTGTTTCCTTCAGAGTCTGGTGAACAACTAGCTAAATTCATTCTGTGTCTTCAGTAACAGCTCCAGCTCACACTCCTTGGTCAGTGATGCACAGGGATGTTTTTGAACCCTCTTTCTCCTCCTGTAGAATAACTGTGTCTTAAAACACATGACTCTTCCTAACTAGTAACAACAGCAGAACTTGCAACTGTGAGTGCTCCTGTACCAGTAGGGGCAGAAAGAAACATTTTAAACCTCTCGCTTCAGTGAGGGGAGGCCCATGGGCAAAGGCTTGTCATATCTTTTTTGCTAAGAATCCATACTCTAAGTCCCAAATCCCTTTGACAAACCATTATGGGGACAGGGGAGATGTGTACAGTACCAAATCATTACATGAAAACATTTCTGAAGACAAGGGTAGCCTGTTGGTTTCACACTTAAGCTGTATTTAATACCAACAGGAGTTCCTACAGTACAGATCCAATGCTGAGAGTAACTGTCAACTTTTCAGTAGTCTTCACAGGTATTCTTAGCAATCTGAAAAGGTATCTTCTGGGGAGTGGGAGAACTTGCGTTTTTTCTGTACTTTTGACCCTCCAGCAGAACGTGAAAATTGTCATAGAGCTTAGATTGAAATGCTGGTGCAGTCCAAATGTCGAGTTCTTGTTCACCAAAATTTTCATGCGCTTCTCCTTTTAGCCTCATTTGGAGGTATGACAGCAAACACCTGCAGCTAGTTATGTGCACAGAAACGTCAGAATCAGCTCTCTTTGTTGTTAATGTACTTTATTTGGATAGAAATTGCCTTAACAGTGCAAGTATGAGGTCATGTAACTCATTACAAGTTTCCCTCACCCTGCTTCTACTGGACATGTTCCTTCCAGAAGATGCCATTAGAAAAAAGCACTGGTATCATTCATGTTAATAGTCCTACTGTTCTGCTCCGTGGTAGCTGAACATATTTCAGAATGGCAAGGGGTGAATTAACATCTGCAGCAGTGCTGAGATGTGATGAGGTCTACTTAATGAAAGAGTTCCTTCCCATGTTCTGTTACATTGAACAACACAAAAAAAGGTAGAAAATATACATGAAAATGCAGTACTCACTTTACATAATCTCTTATTTTTTAGAGTGATGAAAGAACTTATCCATCGCATGGAAAAAAATGTACCTAGGAACAAGGAGGGTTTTCACAGTGAAATCAGAAAGATCTACTGCATTTTTGAGAACCTTTGTTAAAAGGCTCTTTTTGTTCCCAGTGTGAATTTTCTTAACCCTTGCTTTTGTGGGAGCAAGTCAGGCTGTGAATAGCATTTAAATATAATTTTTCACATAATACCTAGCCTACTTTCAAAACTCAAGTAGTGATTCAGTTACCTGGATTTTATTATATATTTCTACTTCAAATCTCACCTGTGATTTGAACATATTTTGTCGTTCATTTCAATCCAGTTTCTATGACTCAAAAGCCCATGCTAGACTAGAATATGGTAATAGAGGCAATTATGTCATTGAGCGTGCAGCACTACTCTCAGGTTAAGGTTTCACACCTGGGTGTCATTATTCTCTCCCATATCAATTTGTTATTTAAGGACTTACTATTCGAAAGCTCTTAGCATGCTCTGGCAATTAGAGTTGCAGAGTTTCTGTCTGCAGTAGCTGTATTTATTTTGCCCTCCTAGCTTTTTGTGATAGAATAATTAAATCTGCTTATAATTCAGTAATGGCAGAGTCCTCTGAAACTGCCAATATTGCCCAGCCCCTCTTTAGTCATTTGCATGAAAGAAAAGATAGGTGGGGTCTGTACGATACATATATATACGCACAGAACTGGGAAATAGAATTGTGGTAAAAATACATCAAAATATTTCCATTTTATTCATACTGGTAAACCAGATTGATTTTTGCACTGGAACTACAATAGTTGGGGACATTACATAGTAGCTTACCAAGGAAGTAAAATTCCTCAATCTAAAAACATGAACAAAATCCATTTTACTATGCTAATATTAAATATGTGTTATTTATGAGACGGCATTTAAATTACATTGTTATTCAAGCTAGGTCCGTGCATCACAACTCATTGGAAAGTTTTGGGGACAATCATCTCTGGAAGTTTCTTCATTCAATGCAATGGGCACTGATAACATTATTTCCCTTCTTAAGGCCACAAAAAACAGAGGAAGCTTCCTGTTTTGTTAATATTACTTTTATACTTGTTAGGATAAACCAAGCCTCTCCTCTTTGATTGAAGGAATGTCTTAATAAAGACAGCAAGAAAATGAGAAAAAACCCACAGAGATGTACAAAATTTCATGAAGATACATGCATGTCTATGCATGCACATATGCAGCAGAACACCTTTACGAGTACTTGCATCTTAACACTCAAAAATGTTCCTACATAGTTGATATTAAGGTGAACACAGGACACCTTCAGAGAAACGTATCCAAGCTTGCTGTAAGGTAATGCAAATTAGTGTCTGAAAAGGAGTTTACATTTTCCTGGTCTATACATGGAATTGCAAAACTTAGTGAATTGTAACAGGTAAGGAATCACAGATATTTTCTCTATCCTAACATTCATTGTCAGACGTATCACTTATTCCTTCTCCTACATGTTTACCTCACCATTATATAAACCCACTTATCGATGTGTGATTTTCATTACCTCACATATAGCGCCTCAGAAACAAAAGCTCAGTAAGTTTATTTCTACCCCTGTAAAGTTGCTTGGCTAGGGTCATGTCTATTTAACTGCAAACACGCTTGTCTTTTTCCTTTACTATTTTGGATTTTATGTGCTTGTATTAAAAATTCGATGTAAATAGTGTGTAAATATTACAAAAGAGAAAAGAAGGATAAAGTCAAAGGCAGAGCAGGTGTGCAATACCCTGTCAGACTCTCTTCGCTCAGAAAAGTAAAAACAGAAATTTGAAAATCTTTGATATTTACCCTTGCAGATACTCTCTTGCCCCAGAATATTCCCAAATCCCCTTTTCACCTGATTTTGAACTCCAAAAGTAGGAAAGATGGAGAGAAAGACAAAGCCAAATGCACAATTTCTACAACCAATAGGTTTTCTTAGATAACAATGCAAACCACAAATGTAAAAATGAGTCCTTGCAGAAAATTCACAAAAGGTAGGCAAACACTAGAGTATATAATTCAAGCTCATTTAGAATAAATAATGCTTAGATTGGAACTTAAAAAGTATATTATGTATTTTAAGCATTTATAAATTATAAAATAGAACCTGGTTAATATAACTACACAGCAAAATATCATGCAATTCTAGTAAAGGGTAAAACAGTTTAGCGAAATGTATAAACTTGGTGCAATTTCTAAACTTGGAAATGGTAAGTGTAGCAAACTTCACAAACATTAGAAGATCTTAAACCCCATAAGTTTTAGTACACCAAGTCCTTCTGCTACAGGTCACACCCACGACACGTTTAATTACACCAGTCACCTTAACAGTAATACCTCTTCACTGGTGTTGCCGGCCAAGGCCACGATGATTTACCACACGTGTATTCTGTCATGCCTGAGTGACATCTGTCTATTTCTGTTTCGGGGCACCTGTCGCTGTGGAATCTGACCAAAAGCATGACACGCAGTAATGTGTACAGATCAGTTACATGATAATTTGCTTTCAGCGTTACAGCCATCTTGAGTCTTTTTATACACCCTTCAGACAGGGCAGCATTGAAACTACTAGTCTTAAATTTTGTTCTGGGTATTACGTGGCTAACTGACAGTTAGAAATGGAGTCTCAACAGTTTTATTTGAACAACCCACAAGACCACAATAGCATAAAGTGATTAACATTGGTGACAGTGAGTGCTGGAATTAAGCAACAAGTGACTCAAACCTTCAAAGAAAATTAGAACAAAATATTATTTTAAGATTTGGAATTTCCGTTCCCCAGTTTCTCATGTATTGATTTGTGCCAAAATAAATGTTAAATTGAAAATGTCTCCAGCACAAGCAAAGTCTCCTATTTAGGCGACTTTTGATGGTAAACAAATAGCAGTTCTTCACCAAGCTTTCACAGGGCAAGAGGAGGTGGACTTTTCATTTCTATTTGACTCCTCTCTCATGAATAGTTGCATGACTATGAGTGTCACATTAAAATATCTATCCAGAAAAGACAAGGGCAGATTGGATATGTCCTCAAGTCATTGGCATTCAGAAGACTCCAAATTTCCTAATTTTATCCAGTTATTAAGGTGGTTTTGTAATTGCTAGAGATATAAAGGCACATCAATGAGTAATCTATTCATCAAAGCAAAAGGTTAAATAGAAAGATGAAAGAACCCAGTACTTATCTACACATTCCTCAGGTAATGCTGGGAGTTAAAAGGCAAAGGGGTGCATTTAACGACTGGAACAGTACCTACCCTTATGTCACATTTTGTCAAATCACTTGTATATCACATTAACATGGGGACAAATTATGAGCTTTTATATATTTCAAATTTTGCTTTGCTTTGTTTTTGTTACACTTCAATAATATGTATCTTCCCACAGTGGTGATTACCAGACTTATACTGAATGCGAACAACAACAAAAAGGTGAATAAAAATTTACTGCACTTCTGTCTGAAGTTACGGAAACAGATTCATCGAATTGGCAGCATAAGAGAAATGTCTTGTCCCTAAGGAAATCCAGTCTGTGAGGCAGAGACAGAAAAAGAGTTTTAAACCAGTAGGCCAGGATTTCCAAGAACAAAAATTGTAAAAATACTATCCCAAAATTAAAAAGGGAAACAATATTGCTAAGGCACACTAATGCTTTGTAGATTTTCTGCTTTATGAAACGGCAGTTTGAAAGATTATTGCTTGTCAAGCTGGCTACTCCATGTAATAATTCCTTACACTTTCAGCTATAATTGAATAGAATATAGGAAAGAAGAGTCGTAATTTCTGAACAGAAGTTGGTAAAAATTTTTCTTTAGTTTATATACCTACTGAAAATGTAGTACAAATAAGGTGTGCCCAGAAATCTGTAGAACTTTTTTCTCTGTATGTGGTTACAACTAAACAGTTACCATTAAAGATATTTTTAAGCCTGCATTCCTGGAATAAATGCAGAGTTGGAGTTCTCCTTTTGTGGGGATATTTCTAAGGCTGTACACCAGGTGTAGTCAGCTTATATGAGAAAGACTAAAGTCACTCAGACATTTGAAAAACCTTTTCTTTCTGAAAAAGAGTTCTTTGGACAGATTAAAATCAAGTAGTTGAATACTGTCTGCGGCAAGAACATATCTTTTCATGAGAACACAGATAGGAAATTATCTTTAGTCCTTGATAAATGTAATAAAGATTTAATATCCTTGTTAAGAATGCCTTGCATTTAATTATTTTTGAAGTGTTTACGTTATAGCAATTGCTCTTGAACACCTGGTTCATTTTTGCTATGTGTAAATACTTAGCCCAAAATTTCTTAAACTTTGAATTAATTAATTTCCAAGAGAACTACTGATTTTGTGTCCAAAACAATTAGTAGAGCAGTATAACTTGACAGCCACTCAAATGAGCTACTAAATATAAAGGTCTTGATTCTTTCCCCACTGCTGCCCTTGAAAGGGACTTCAGTGGCTCCTGGATTTCCTACTGCACTGATTTGCCTCACATTACTGGTCCCATCAAGGTGGCAAGATGCAAGAAAAGTAGTTTGGAAGCACCAAGTTCTTAGAACTCTGCTAACCATCAGATATATCACTCCTCTTCAATTTAGTGAGGAACAGATCAGCTTTAGAAGAACTACATGTATTTTTGACTGTTAGATATCCAGACGCTTACAGAAAGAAACAAATATTGATAGATTTTCAAGAGCCAAGAATACTTATTTAGGGAGTCAGCCATTTGCATTTACATTGTTCTTTTTAATACAAAAGCCCTTGGAGCATCCATATTGATAGGATAAAATGGCAATGTTATAGGTAGAATAGGTCCCACTATGTCAAGATGAGAAAATAGATTCTTAATTACCCTAATCATCTTATTCACACTGTTTTCAGCAGAATCACAGAATTGAAAACCTTTTGTTCCCACATATTTAATCCAATTCAATCTCTCCTTTAAACCAAACACTGTCATATACACTTCACAGTTCCATGTATACTCCCACTTGGTATAAGCGTTATACTTAGAGATTTAAGTCAGTAATGAAAATTAAAAGCACTTTAATACAACTGGAAAAAATATTTCATGTGTGCAGCAAAATCCACAGATTACATAAAGAATCTCAATTTTCATTTTAGACTAAATATATATGAATAGCAAAGAGCAAGAATTTTGTGGCTTGGTATTCTCTAGGTGGCTTCCATGCTTAGAGTTTCTTTCTTATGCACATGGAGATTGAATTAGACAGTCTGCTGTGTCATTCAGCTAAACAACTTTCATGACCTTAAGTTTCCTGTCAGTTCTCATACGTCTTCAACCTCAGAGTCAATCTTAATGTGCTTTTAATATGTTTTTCCCCAGAATTAGGTCTTTCAAAAATCCTACTCTGACATTTAAAAAACAGCATTGCCTATAGAAGATGATACCATCTAAAGAGATTAGATGAATATTTATTTAGAATTTACACAATTTTCCAAACATTATGAACTTGTTTCTCTGGGTTTATGGTGTTTTGTTTTGGTTTTGAGTTGACTGTTTTGGGGTTTATTTGTGCATGCATGTGTTTTTGGTTTTATTTTGGCTTTTTTCTGTTTAAATTGCCACTGCCAGACTGTATACTTGGACATGTAATTTTCTGGATGTGCAATTTCTAAGCGATTTCTGTGTCTAAACTGTCTGGATCTTTGCCCTAAATGCCAAATAGAAGAAACAGTTTCACAAAGCTGAACATATTTCAGATAATCACCACCTTTATTTCTATTTATCCACAACTTCATTCTTGTACTATGTTATTGGTAACCTAAATGTCATGATTTATCATTCATTATGTCTTTCCTCTTCCTAAAGCACTCCTGATGTTTCTTTCCTCTTTACGAGTTAAGTCTTTTTATGGCACTAATTATTTAACACTGATACTGGTTATTTCAAATCTCCTTATTTCAAATGGAAAAGTACTACAGAGACCAAAATTTGTTTATGCAAAACAAGAAAAAGTTCAGAGTTGATGACAAAATCAGTATGTTTAAGAAGGAATCATTAAAACTCCTTTTTAGAACTTGTCAGCAAAAGAAGTATCTATGGTCCAGCATCATAATATCTTCCAAGTTCATCATTTTCACCCCCACAAAAAATTTCAGGAAAAATAATAATGTCAGAAACTAATATTTTTCCACCTGAATTTGGGGACAGTGTAACAGTTAGGCAGATAGGCAGAGAAAATACACATTTTTTAACCATCTCTTTCCTCTCATTGATCCAGCTTGTATCTACCTTTTTACTTCATTTATAACCCAAGTCCAGTGCTGGACAAAAAACTTGAGGAGGCAAACAGTAGGGCTCAAAACTAGTGAGTTTTTCATATTTTCATGCCAACAACATAATTATAGAATGATGGGATTGTTCTTGAAAACTTCAAGCTTTCCATTAAAAAAGAACTAAGATCAGAAATTTTAATGCTGCAGGTATGGAAAAATACTCTGTATGAGTTGCTTGAAACAAAAGTGACTGCAGATGGAATGAAGAGGTTCTCAGATGTCTCTCCACAGTGAAGTCCTGATCAGTAAGAGGCAGGAATACAGCCTTTTCAGGACTAATTCCTTAATGTAACTGGATTATTGTTTCTTAAATTGCCCATGTCATAGAAAGAGAGCGTCATTGGCCATTTGATCTATTTTTCAAGATATTTTTCAAGTAAAGGTTACTGTTGATGTTCAGTGAGTGTCATTTCCAACTCTATAGCTATTTCTCTAGGATTATGTAGCAGTGGTATTTTCATAGAAATAGACATACCAGTAACCGTTCTGTTGCTGCTGTAAGGGAGAAAAGTAAGCATCATAAAGTCTTGCAATGGGCTGCGATACTTTTCTCTTTTCAGTATGCTGGCATAACATTTAGAAGATGCCAGCAGCAAAGGAAAAGGCAAGTTCCTGCGTTGGGCAGAAATAACCCCAGGCAACAGCACAGGCTGGGGGCTGATCTGCTGGAAAGCAGCTCTGTGGAGAAGGACCTGGGGGTCCTGGTGGACAACAAGCTGTCCATGAGCCAGCAGTGTGCCCTGGTGGCCAAGAAGGCCAATGGTGTCCTGGGGTGCATTGAGAAGAGCAGTGCCAGCAGGTCAGGGGAGGTGATTGTGCCCCTCTACTCAGCCCTGGTGAGGCACATCTGGAGTGCTGTGTCCAGTTTGGGGCTCCTTCATGCAAGGGAGACATGGAGCTCCTGGAGTGGCTCCAGTGGAAGACTAGATGATGAGGGGACTGGAGCATCTCTCTTACGAGGAAGGACTGTGGGAACTTGATCTGTTTAGTCTGAAGAAGAGGGAACCTCATCAGTGTCTGAGTACCTGAAAAGAGGGTGCCAAGAGGACAGATCCAGGTTCTGCTCAGTGGTGCTGAGCAATAGGACAAGACACAATGAACAGAAACTGATGCACAGGAAGTTCCACCTGAATATGAGGAAGAATTTTTTACTGTGTGGGTGACTGTGCACTGGAAAAGCTTGCCCAGAGAGCTTATGGATCTCCCTCACTGGAGATATTTAGGAACTGTCTGGGCACAATTCTATGCAATGAGCTCTAGGACGACCCTGCTGGAGCAGGGAGGCTGGACCAAATGTCGCCCTGTTGTAACTTACCCATCCTGAGATTCTGTCGAAATTTCAGACTCTGTATCAGCATGCTTCTCCTGAATTTCTACCACTGGAACAAGACCAGTGTAACATCTCCTGCTTGTTGATGTTATTTTTATTGGCCCACAGCAGCTTTGTAAGGGCATAAAAAATCTAGAAAGTTTTTCTGTGACATTGAGAACATCTCACAAGTAAAATGATTTTTCATAGCCCCAGTCCAAAATGTCAATGACTTTATTCAGAATTTTCCAGCTCTTATGCTGAGTCTATGGGAAGAAGACTGTGGATATTTTAAATTTAGGTATCTATTGAAATGCCAGACTCTGACTCCCATGTATATAAGAGACAGATTCTGTTAACTTCAGTTACCAGCAGAAAAAACAAGGTGCTTTCAGGTAAAATACCAATACCTTTTTAGTCTAAATTTCATAGTATTGTGTTCTGATTTTTCTCTGAAACCTACAAAAAAAAAGCCCAAGGAAGTTCACTTGGGAGATGCTTTCACAGCATAAGATTTTTGTTGCTTTTAAGGTTTCGGAAATCATCCCAAGTACAATGAAGCATATTTAAATGGTATGTAATTCAAAAAATATTTGAACTCAGTCAGGGCAGTAATTCTGATTTTTAAATGCATATTTTATACAAAGATCAGTGTTTATTTCCATTTTTAAAATGAAAGGTAAGGTAAGCATTAGCAACTAAGCATAATAACTAAGCATAAATAAGCATAATAACTTCTCTGCCTTGAGATAAACAAATAAGCGGGGCAACAGCATATATTGCCGCTCACAGGAAGCTAGGCTATTTTGTTATGTAAACATGAAGTTTAAGACCACATACAGCTTCTTGATGATTTCTATTAACTCATTTCTGAAAATGTCTTACATAATGAGAATAAGTAAATATTCCTTTATGGGAAAAAATTATTTCGAAAAGAAAATTGAGTCTACAATGAAAATTGAATAATTAATTCAAACTATTGGACATTGTGTAATTTAATATTTCCTTCTTAAAAACCTAGTGACACAGACAACCAGTTCCTAGCTGGTAGCATTATCCATGGTCACAATTTGATTGAGAATAAATGGTTCAAGAAAGTGCTTTTCAAGAAAGAACTCATCTTCTCTTGATTTTAGTAAAGCCTTACAACAGAGATGGAAACTCTCAGCTTGACATTAGGCTTCATTAAACAAATGCTTTAACTTACTGAAGCAGTGCTCACATTCTGCATATCCTCCTGTCCTTTCTCTCTCTACGCATAATCCTAAACCTCTTTCTTGCCAGTTCTTCATGCCTCTTTGCCCTCTCATATAATTCCAGGTCCTGCCTCGTCCATTTCTACCCTAGTCTAGTTTTGCTCATTTGGGTTTGATTCTTATCTCTCTCTCTCTCTCGTTCCCTCTTTCACTCTCTCTCTCTCCCTGACTTTCTTTCTGTCTCTCCCCCTATTAAGTTCTTATTTCATTTCAGCTATCTCTCTCATCCAAACAGGAAGCTAGGCTATTTTGTTATGTAAACATAACAAAATGTTTAACTCTTTTCAAGTTGTTACTCTTTTCAAGTCATGCGATATTCCTTTCTTTCATGCTACCTGAACACCAGTGCAGGAAAAATGAAGTTTAAGAAAAATAACCCCTCTGATCAGTTTTTGTGGCTGGCAACAGAACAGTCCAGAGCAGTCACCACACAGAAAATCTCATTTTGAATCTCAAGCCCCAAGCAGAGGCCAACACTGGTGCACTCAGCACCAGACATTGTGGAAGAGCTCTGAGGAGCAAGAGCAGGGTCTTTTTGTAGACAGAGTCTCTGGAGAATTTAGCTGGCAAATATTAACATAACTCTATAAAGTACATGAAACTACATGTCTTTTATCTCAGTGTAGGCAACTTTCCATAAGAACAGCTAAAGGACATACCTGAAACAAAACACCTCCACGAATATTCATGTGCTACATGTGTAGACTACTGTGAGAACAGACAGAACGTTCTCACCAAAGTGGTGAAAAAGTATCGTAATGATGTATTTCAATTTAACTTTGGCTGATTCTCAGAAATAAACAGAAGATGTTAGCTGCAGGAGTGTCAAAAAAATTTATTTTTTTGTTTAAAGTCTGCTTCAAGAAGACACTTAGAATCAAAAATTTTAGTTGGACCTGGAAAAACTCTCAAATTGACAAGCAACAGAAAGAAGACCATGCAAAGGAAAAATCAACATGGAATCTCAGCTGCTGCCGTCTCTGCTTACATTGTCTGCAATCTTAATTACTACTTAGAATCAGCAAGCTGTTTTCACTCTCTCTGAGATCACGCTCCCACCGTTTAGCTCCAATGCCTTAGTTTATGTGACCAATTTGTCAGTGGTACAAATGAGTCATCTAACAAATCATTCAAATTGTACCAAATAAAATTACTATGAAAGTTTGAGGGTGATATTTGGCTTCATCTTATTCAAATGCTGGACTGTCTTGCAACATATCTTAAGAGGTTACCACATGTAAAATCCCATAGTTAACATGACTTTTAAAAGACTGATCACATCTCAATTTATTTGCCTCGCAGGGCTTCAGTTCCTGGAGTAATTAAGATCTAACTAACAGCTCTCCAGACTTGCACGACAAACACCAGTGGACAGCAACAGATTACTGCTTTAAAGGTGGGCTTTTAACTTCCTCTCTCCAGCAAGCATGGGAAAAAGTATGTGACCCCTAGAGAAGAAATTATACTTGCAGAGTAGGAGGTGGGAGGATGCAAAGGAAGTGATAGTAAGTAAATAATAGTAAGAAAAGCCAAAAGAGTGAATTTATACACTAGTTAAGGAAAAAAACCCAACCAAAGACAATTCTGTCCCATATGCCTGTTACTAAACATGATGAGTTTAATGAAGCTTTAGATGGAAATAAGAAATAAAAACAGTCAACACCTTAAACATCAGCACCAGAGCAGAGGATCCTCAGCCAGAGAGTGGAGAAAAGAGCAGAATGTCTTTTATTCTCTATTTATTGTGTTAGCCACAAAAAAAAATTTTATGAGAGAAAAGATTATGAAAAAAAACCCCTTATCCTAACAGATCATATGGTTGGTTGTACTAGACGGACTCATTTATCTCCATTGAAGGAGGACGAGACCTTTATAATTCACTTGTGGCTTCATTGCTTGTGAATTATGAGTCTTGCCCCCTTACTAGTGGGCACCAATCTGTTATCCCAGCAGACTGCTGTTGTTGTTATGCACTTTTTTTCTGCTTTATTGATAGGTGCCACAAGATCTTGTTTTTTTCTTCTCTGTACCTCACAAATACAATGAAATGTACCTTCCTCTGACATAAAACAAGGCTAGATGGTTATACAAGGTATATCCAGCTGAAGTCCTTTGAGTATCCTCTGTATCTCTTTATATCCTTTAGAATTCAAGTACTAAATCATTTCTTAGAGCTGCAAGATCTCTCAATCCTAAAAAATTATAGTTTAATCTATGAAAAAGGACAAAAACATATGTTAGTGAGAATGAAATCAAAGACTTACTATATCTGCTAACCAAGTGTTTGGATAGGCTTAAAAATAATCCCATGAAGATGAATATACAAATATTTATTGACAAAGAGGTACTAACAAGTGTGCCACGCGACTGTCAGTCATGCAGACGCAGAGGGCTCCTATACTGCCTTCATGCCATAGCTATTAGTGTCACCTAGTGCATGAAATTATCATTCCCAACAGGAGATATGCACTTAGATGCTGGCTCTGTTGAAAGTCTGGAAGTAATTTAAAGTTGATTATGAAGTACACATGGTAAGTCCTGATGCATAAAAGTCATTATTAAAAATAGTAACTAGGCTGATACATTTAAACTTAAAAGTTTACAGTTGTGTTTTTGAATTTCATGTCTGTTTGGTGATATTTAATCTGCTAGTGGAACTGCTGTAGAAATTTTAAAAGCCTCCACAATCATAATCTATTATTTGTAATGAACATATGAAAAACAAAGATTTCCTTTTTCATATTGTTTGTGGAAGAGGTGAGTTTCTGGCAGATACCTTCACGCAACCACAGTTTCAGATACATCATCTTTTCTTTCAATTCTATCAGTTATGTAAAAATATGGAGTTGCTGTTGTCAGAAATACGTAAAAAAACCCCAAACATACAATTTAGTTTGCTTTCCATGTCAGGGTTGTTTCCGACTGCATTGTTCGGTGTAAGAAAAGAAAAAGCATCTAAAGTAGATGTGATATGTTAACAACTAAGATAAAGTGAAATGGCTTTGGAATTCCTTTCTGGTAAACTATGTCCTCTAGCATGCCAGTGAATAAAGTTCAGCATGGCTAGTTCAGTTTTTTTGCTAATCACTCAGTAATTGCTCAGGCAAAATGCCTTGGAAAGATTCTTAGTTTGGTAAAACTGAGGAATTGAACAGTAAGTTAATAGAAGAGAGAGAGACACAAAGGAAAAGTGCAGGCTCCTATTATTATTGCATTGGACAGGGACAGTAAATAATTGACAGTTGTCATCTAGCAGTTTCTTCGTTATTCATGGGCTTATATCGTAGTCCTTTATATCAGTGCCATCTAATCTCGTTACATCACTTGCACTCCTCAACTCAAACATTAATATGTCTGCTACCGACATGTGATACGCACTGGCTTTTCAGAGATATCACAGGCTGCTGATCTGCACCAGTCAAGAGCAACGTAATTGACACTGGCAGACAGAAATATTACTGCCAGATTAAAGAGTGTAAATAATAAATAAAAAAAATCTTCCAAAACTGCACAAAGAAGTGGTCATACTAAGAAAATGATCTCTTCAATCACACTCACTGAGAATCACTCCCAAATTAAAATAGCAATAGACTAAATGCAAGGGTTCAATTCAATTATACTGAGAGCCTGTACTGTTTTGATTATACATCGTATAGCCACAAAGCAGCTGTGTAGGTTACTGTGAAGAAAAAGGGAAGATTGCAAGTGAGTAGCTCAGATTTTGTTTCTGTTTCTAGATTTAAACACCTGCAAAGGAGGCTCAACACTTCAGCTAAAGATACAGATATTTAGAAATAAGGCAAGGCTAAACACACTTAAATTTCTGCTTCATTTTATCATGGCAATAATAGGAAGTTACAGTGACTGGTCTGCGAAACTCATGAAGAGAGAAATAAAAGTGGGGTCAAAAATAATTAATGCATTGTGTCTTAGAAGTTTTCAGGAAGTTCAGTTTTAATAAATGTGAAATAATTAAAAGCCAAAGTCAATTTAGTGTTATACCAACTGCACTTTGATACCACCAGTGGGTATGTATCAGTGTGTAGAGCTTAAACATAAACTGTGACCAAGAAAGTGTGTCAGATTTGCTTTTAACTTGAGACAGTGCTGGTGCACTTTACTATGAAGAAAGGACAAGTTTGGAAAAAAGAAGAGGCACTGATTTATTCATCACTGATGGGGAAAACCAGAGTATTAAACAACTAATCATCAGGTCAGTGGGACACTCATCCCAATCCACCTTCCAGGTGAAGTAGAAGCATAGTTGAATAGATTGAGATGAAGATAAGCAAGTCCAATGGATTGTGAGGATAGGAAATAAAAAAGTGGAGAAAAGGAAATGGAAGATGGGAGAAAAAACAACTTGCTAGGAAAGGAAGTAACATATTATGTCTTTCCTGGATTGCTCCAAAATGAAGGAGTGTTTCTGTTCCAATACTTTCTACTTCTACTACAGAAACCAAACCATGACTTTTCTTTGATTTTAGGAAGTGAAATTTCTTTTCTCTCTCAGCTGGCATTGACTAAATAATACCCCAATAATCCCTAACTCAGAAAACAGTTGCATCTAAAATTGTCCATATTTACTTCAAGTTCAATACGATTGTTTGTTACCGTATTCTAGTAAGCGTTAGTAAAACCCAAGGTCAGATAGAACAGATAGACAGACACAGTTCAATGGGAGATGGAGCAGATACAGCTGTGTTACATGTAGGGGAGCTCTATGCTTCTGATGAAACAGGCAAAATGAGGTAAAGAAACCTGCCCTAGGTTTGTATTACTATAAATAAACTTGACACAAGGCCAAAGGTAGTACACAAACAATCATGTAAAAAGATTAATTACATAGTTTTATAATAATTGGCAGTTCTCATGTATCAGTTTGGAAGCCAAGACATTTAACAAAGACAATCACATAGACTGAATCCCTAAATCATTTTAGGAAAGTAATTCTTTAATATTCTTTTGTGTTTACTTGGCCTTTCCCCTATTTGTTTGTTTAAAAAACAGTTTATATTTGCAGAGGTTTGTTGTGGCTGTTTTGCTATTCTTTATTTTAAATTATAGCAACTACTCAACATGGGTGTTGAGAGCCTAATTTTAAGACTCTAGGGTTTATTTTGTGATGGTATGTTGTACTGGAAGAGTCCACGATAATACCACATCTTGCTACGTGTATTCTATGATCTGTAAAGATGTCTTGAATGTAAAGTAATTACGATAAAGGCAGTTACCATATTAGAATAAAAGGTGGAACTCATGTTTAATAATTAAAAAGCAGGAGACTCTGTTTTTTAATTGTTAAACATAAAAATTTATAAAAAATAGGGAACTCACATTCCCTTAATAGCTGTAATCATTGCCCATGTAACTGGGAGCTTCTGTTTTTCACTGGATGAGACAATACTGCTTTGGGTTCTACTGTTTCTACATTGCTATTGGCTATGAAAATCAGGAAAACTTTGTAAGATCCATCTATAGACACAGTCACATAATAAACAAAGTATGATAGCCTTCAGTTTCCAATGACATCCTGAGGTAAATACAAATTTAGATCTGCATTATTTTAGGAAGATTGGGAGTACATAAACATGAAGTGGTTTCCTTTTGTTCCACAATCAGCAAAAACTGAATATAATAGAGCAGGATGCAGAAAAGCAAATCCTTCATATAATGTCAAATTCTAATTAATTCCTGTCAGTCACAGTTTTTTCGTATTTTAGGGCACACAGTAACACATTGTGGGGTGTTCCTTTGCTCATTTTCTCTAACCATGTTAGCAATTTGTGAATACGTCAGGAAGCAGAGATGGTTCTGGCATCAAATGTTTTTCCTTAAATCATGTGATAATTCTGTGCCTCTTCCTCCAGAATTCAGCTTTTCAGAAGGGCAGAAATTGTTTCCTAACCAGAGGTTTCTTCAAAAGAAACAAACCAAAAGGGAAAAATGAAAGCATGGCTTGCAACAGATAATATTAAATAACTTATGTCCTACATGTTTATCTTTCTGGATTCATTCTATAGGTCTTTTAAAAAATCATTATCTTTATAGAATAATTGTAATAACTTATATTAATAGTCCTTTTGTTCACACCCCTAATGGTGATAGGTGAATGCAATGAGCTCAATCCTTGAGCTTCAAAAAAATCCTATGAAAACAAAGCTCAAGCATAAAAATCTGGTGTTTTTTGTTTAATTCTAAAGTTATTTAGAATAATTGCCAAACAAGTCAACTGCAGTCATCGTATCTTATCTTGTTGAACTTACACCTGACATTTGATACTAGCAGGCACCTCTGCTATGATATTAATTTTCCAGATTTGGCAAGAGTTTTGTATATTTGTATATAATCCTTACATTTTATTAGTGTATTAAAATAAAGAACTAAACACAAAAACACAAAGCCAAAAAGCCAAAACACAAATGTGACAGTTCCAGACATATCCAAACAGAAGCTGATTTGGATTTAGATTTATAGGGCCAGAGGGGGGACAAGGGAAAAAGTAGTTCTTTCATATCTGCACTCCTGTGCAGTGTCAGATGAGCTGTCTATAGGCAAAAGAGGCCCTCAAGTCTACCCAGTGGGAATCACATTTGGCAAACACTTTAAATTTTTCAGTGTAATCCAGAGAGATACTGCTGTTTCCTAGATGTATCTTTCAGAATGCTTCAGGAACTGGAAAGTGGCCTCTATGCTGTGAAAGTGAATCCTTTATATGATTTACCATGCTCTGCTTAAGAATATCACCGCAAAGCTGAGACTTGCTTTGCAATAAAGATGAATGCCACTCTTTGGTATGTATGTCAAAATAAATGGATTATATAAACTGATGTACAATTCCTCTCTCTCTCTGATTACTTTTAATTTGTACATTCATAAAGCCATGGATTACTAATAACAGCTATCGATAACTTTCCCTGAAACAGTTTGACACTAAGTACTAGAGATCACAGTGAGTTCTCATGAAAACCGTGCTTGCAGATAGCATACAGACACAACTACACTCCCTCCTCATGGATTTAATAAAGAATACCACTAGCTTATACACTATCTCATTTCCCCAAAATGGAGTGAAACAGCCTTTAAGTACAGACAGGAGTGTCCACTTGTGTCCCCTAACGAATTCCTAAAAGCTGCATGCATAACTGTCTTCCATCAGTCTGCTTCTGTCCATATGCTTGTCTGACATCCCATGTCACACACAAGCAAAGAAAGTAAGTCTAAGGGCCAATATACAAGTTATTTCAGTTCCAACAGAAAGCTTACTGGTGTTTGGTATTATTAATTGCAACACATTTCAAAGAAAGACTGGTAGATGCTATGGCTGTGCCAACAAACTTAATCCAACGGAAGAAGTTTCTGTGAGATCTGCAGTACCAAGACATACCAGGCTACAGGTACACAACCCTGGATGAGCTCCCAGCAAAATCTTTCGAATGACAGACTCATAAGGGCCACATGACAATTGTCACAAAAGAAAACTGTGCAGGATAACGTAAGAAGCTGTGAGCATCTGCCAGAAGAGAATTATGAAAATGCAAACACCTGGATCAGCAAGAATCACACTCATGCTGTATTTTTTAAGGGATCAATTGTGTTAAAATTGCTTGTTTCCTTTCTTCTGTTGTTTTTTTCCCTCGTTTAGTGAACACTTCCCTTTTGTTCCCTAGTGAACACTGCAAAGATTGCAGCTATCGTTACCTCTTCAAGTGTGTAGATTCCACTAAAAAAGCAAAACCTAGATAAAGTATGATATGACCCTGAAGTTTAATTCATGACCTGGAATTCAGAGGATGTATCCAGTTCAGTTCTCCTTTTCCAGTCACCAGTCTGGGTAATTTTCATTTTCACAGCTATATGTTCTTTCATAAGTTGAAAGTAAAAGGCAGACAGAAAGGACAGATTCTGCCACTTCCGCCTACGTACTCCCTTCAGCACCCTAGCCTAGATTAAATGAAGATACCCTTTCTTAAGGAAAACACTGGAAAAGCAGCAGCAAAGTAGAATGCCTCAGTTCCTTATCTCACTCAAAAAACCCAACAAAACAACCCCAAAGTTCATTAGCTAGCAATTATGTATTCTCAGTGGTGGAGTAACAATGCAAAGGAGCTAACAGGCTACAGCACAGTTTAAAACTAATAACAGATGAAATATTTATTGGGTTACTCAGGTCAAAGCAGTCTGCCACCCAGAACTTCATTAAATGTCATATTTGCCATTAAAAACAAATCCTAACTTGACTGCAGGGGTTGAGGGGATGTCTCCAGCACAGGCAGAAGCACCAACCTACTTTGTGTGTTGACTTTCTATGTGTGAGATATATAGTCAGCATTTCTAATGAATCTGCTTGGAGCGACTGGAATATTATGATTTATAGCAACTTCCCACTCTCCATCATAGCATTTTATTAGATGGATGGGAAGCCAGTAGTAATGAGGTTAGGAATGAGAAAACATCCATCAAGCTTGGCTACATCTTCTCAGTAAAGACAACACACTATCTTGTACGTCACAGGCAGTGATCTAGGTCACGATGGTATAAAACGTGTGATTAAAACTAAGCACTTGACACTAGATAATAGGCATCTAGTTAAAAAATAGCTCTAGTGTTCCTGACTTTTAATTAAACCCAACTCATAAATATGCACTGTGGTAAATATACTGCAGAATTGGTCTTTTTTATATTCCACCACATAACAATTACCTCCAGAACGAACACTTTATTTCACTACATGCTGTTATTAGGCCAGAGAGAGTATAAGAAACAGTCTAAAATACAAATGTTGAGCCAGTGATGCCAGGCAGGTAAACAACGATCCCATCCACTTCAATTGCTTGCTCTCCTTCTCACACTTGCTACTGCAGTTATCAATCTAAAATAAAGCATCCTTGATCATTTTTAGCAATCTTTCAAGGCACCTTTGGTTGCTTCAGTAATAACAGAGAGAGAGAGGGAGGCTCTTAAATATAGAATGCTAGTGCAATGTAAATCTGTGTCTTTAACAGGTTTATTCTTTTGTGTGTGGCTCATTTACAGAAGATTTTTTTACATGGCTTTGAATAATGTAAAGCTGACAAATTTGTGTACAGAAGCCACAGAGAGTATGTAGGCACTTGTTCAGCAAGCTATTTAACTGCACCTGACTTAAGTGCTTGAGTCATCTCATGGAGGTTAACAGTCAATTACTCATTGATTGCTAACTCAACAATTGATCAATAAAGGAGTAATCCAGTTCCCTCATGGCTTCAAGAGACAACATCCTTGTGCTGAAACCAGAGGCATTGGTGTCAAGTTCCATATGTCAGGGAATTCTTGCAGCAATGAAGGAAATGGGAGGTTTTCAGTGCCACAGGTGACAGTACAGGAGGAGATGAAGCCAGCTGTAGTATAGCTGCTCAGGGTTTCATTCAGTGGGACACATGAGAAATCAATGGGCCCTCTGTTCTAATAGCAAAAAGTATGCCATTGGTATGTACTTTGACTAAATCTCTTCACTATTTTCCATAGTAAATGAAATAATATTTATCATATCTGATCAGAGTTATAAAAAAAATTCTCTGGGTGTTGAGACAAAAGGGTGTAAACCACGTGAAATATAATGTTTTTCTTTTCTTTCTTTAGTTTTTCAGAGATACACTGAATGTATCATTCTTAAACTGTCACAAGCAGAAAACTGACATTTTATAATGGTGACACATCTTGGTAAGAATGGTGAGTTTTCCAGTGCAGCTGAATCACTGAACTTTATAATTTGCCTAGAAGATTTGCAAATTTGTGACTTCTGCTGTAAACCACTATTTTTCCCCTCTAGAGAGACCTTTGAAGCATCTGCTAGTGGCCTTCAGGGAAGTAAATATTCATGTGATGCTTCTTCTGTTTCCACCTGCTACACCAAAAGATACCTATAAATACACAAGATATGTTTCAAAGTTAACTTTTGCATATAATCAAAGTCTGCATTCCTGGGCTTTTTTATAGGCAGAGAAAGAGGAAATGGCATTTCTTATTTTCAGAGAGAAGACAGCCGGATCCATAATAAAAGTATCTTCCAAAAACGAACCTGTTAAGTTGCCTCAGAATGTTGAGGATAATTTTTTTAAAAGTTGTTGTGTCAATAAGAAGTACTATATTTTCCTTTGGTCACAGAATGGGTCAGGTTGGAAAGGACAACAAGTGGATCAGCTGATCCAACCTCCCTGCTCCACCAGGTTCATCCTAGTGCACAGAATTACATCCAGACAGTTCCTGAATATCTCCAGTAAAGGAGATTCCAGAACCTGTCCGGGCAATCTGTCCCAGTGTGTGGTCACATGCACATTAAGGAAGTTCTTCCTCATATTCAGGTGGAACTTCCTGTGCATCAATGTCTGTCCATTGTCGCTCGTCCTATTGATCGGCACCACCAAGCAGAGCTTGGATCCATCCTCTTGACATCCTCCCTTNCCAGGTTCATCCTAGTGCACAGAATTACATCCAGACAGTTCCTGAATATCTCCAGTAAAGGAGATTCCAGAACCTGTCCGGGCAATCTGTCCCAGTGTGTGGTCACATGCACATTAAGGAAGTTCTTCCTCATATTCAGGTGGAACTTCCTGTGCATCAATGTCTGTCCATTGTCGCTCGTCCTATTGATCGGCACCACCAAGCAGAGCTTGGATCCATCCTCTTGACATCCTCCCTTCAGATACTCACAGACATTCATGAGCTCCCTCGTCTCTCAGTCAAATCTTCTCAACGCTAAACAGCTCCCTCAGCCTTTCCTCTTAAGAGAGATGCTCCAGTCCCATAACCATCTTTGTCCCTCTTCGATGGACCCATTCCAGGAGCTCCATGTCTCTTCTTGCATGAGGGAGCCCCAAACTGGACACAGCACTCCAGATGTGCCTCACCAGGGCTGAGTAGAGGGGCAGAATCACCCCCCTCAACCTGCTGGCAGTGCTCTTCCCAATGCACCCCAGGACACCATTGGCCTTCTTGGCCACCAGGGCACACTGCTGGCTCATGGACAGCTTGTTGTCCACCAGGACCCCAGGTCCTTCTCCACAGAGCTGCTTTCCAGCAGATCAGCCCCCCTCCATGCTGTTTCCTGGAGTTATTCCTGCCCAATGCATGGCCCTGCTTTTGCCTTTGTTGAATTTCAGAGAGTTCTTCTTTGCTCATCTCTCCAATCTATCAAGGACCTTCTAAAGGACTCTATATACTGATGTTTGGTAAAAGGAGTACATGAAGGGTTTCATCCTAAATAATAATCCTAAAAAATACACAAAAATACACTAACCTACTTCCCTACATTATCAGCGTTCTGCCATTGCATAGTCCTAATACTGCCCTTTCAAGTATCACGCATTTAAGGGATTTGTCTTTTCTTTCATGTCATCATACTTATTTTAAAAGTTAAAATATTTTCAATAGTTTCAGAAAATTATTGACATTTTATTGGATGGAAATTGTGGCATCAGCAATCAAGCTCACTCTGTCATATAGTGAGGTGAAATATATCTTGAGTATATATTAATGGCTCACTATTTACAATGAATTTTAATAACAGGATTAATTTGCCTCAATAAAAAAGATCAACCTGAATGTTAATAACAGGTGGGTTATGGTGCCATCTAAATGCATCACTAAGACTTTCATACAAAACCGAAATTGTTTATTGAATGAAGAAAGCACTGTTCAAATAGACCATGCTCTGTCTACTTGCAGTCATCATAATCCTTGCAGAAAGAGATTTATTATGCTGGCTTTTATTACGCATTCATTTGTCAGAGGAATAAATTACATGCTCCTTTTGCTGTGTTAATATTGCAGGCAACCATGGCTGCTGTTGTACATTCCCTTGGAAACACATTTTGTACAGTGCCAATTAAGCAGGAGGTGGGACTATTGGCAAGAGGATCCCAGTATCTCAGCTAAAGGTCAATATGGCTACCAACCAGCCAGAAATTATTTAGAAAAGGCTTGTATAGTCAGCACTGGGTTTGAGCCCAACTTCTGAATATACAGGCTTCCGAATGAGAGCAAGTGCTACCAAAGGAACCATCCTAGTATTTAGAAGACAGCTTAAAATAAATATAAATCATGTCCATGACCTCCCCTGACCTGGCTAGCTTTTGCATTTTTTCGTCCTTAGTAGTCTTAATGTTTCAACACAGAACTAGTACAATTACTATATCAACGCTTAGCCACTAAATCTGCACACAGACTCAGTAATACTGACTTCTCCCTCCCCTTTTTACAGATTGCAAGAAATTCTAACCCTGATCAAAAACTAAGTCAGGTCAGGTAGATTGGATACTTTCCAGCATGCAAGGAAAAAAGCGTATCTTCTCTTAAGGGTTAATCAGAAAAAAACTACCAATCTAATTTTTTTCTGCTGTATTTAAAGCTTAGAGTTCAAGTGAGATTTTCACTTAGCTTTCTTCATATACTTCCATGAAAGAAATATTGAGACTATTTTGGTGCCTTCATAAATGCCCAGAGAGGTCTAAATTAGCAAGGTGAGGTCTGGTATGGTCTTTAATTTAAGACTAAAAACTGACCTTTAATTGTATTGGATTGGATTGAATTGAATTGAATTGAATTGAATTGAATTGAATTGAATTGAACTGAATTGAATTGAATGACATTTTAGCCTTAGCAGGGAACAGGTAAGTAGATATTAATTTGTTTTCTTATATTCCAATAGAAATGCCCGTACTCTGTGTTCTCTGTAAACATGGTGGCCACCGGGAAAAACAATACCAAGACTTTACTGCAAATGAATTTCAGTATAAAAGGTCTCACCAACATTGTGCACAATGACAGCAAACACCTGTACCTTTGGAAGATGAGATGCAAGCTGGGCTATCTCTCCCTTCATCACTCTCACTTTTTTCTTTCCTCTGTACTTTCTGGACTCTGCACATTTAGACAGCCCTTGCTCATCAGACAGATTTGTTTGCCATACAGAACTTGCACAATTAATAGTAGTCCCATTTTTCAAGATCGTTCTCAAATTCTTCATAGCCTGCAAGAAGAAACTTGAAGTCTGTAATTTTGTCCCCACATGCCAACGAGGCTTAGATGAGGAGAATTCATTCTTTGAATTCTTCTGTTCTGAAAGTCACCATCACTCATAAATGTATTTTAATCCACAAAAATTCAGTCAGGTTTTGAAAAAAAAGCTTTACTTTCTCTTTAATTTTACTATTGACTGAACTGAAACAAAAAGTTCCAATTTTTCCCACAAGACAGGAACAAGGAATCATTTCATATTTGCTTATTTCCTTGTATTTGTTCTCAGTCAATAACATTTCTACTCATTTTATCATTGCTAGTAGAAGAGCCTCACTTTTCCTCAGCAACAGCTGACACTTTGAGGGCAGGTCTCTCATGTGACATGCCTGGACAGAAGCTGCAGGTGACCTTGTTTCATTAGACCACATGGCTCCCCAGGACACCAAAAATTCTGCTTTATTAGAAAGTTTCCAAGTGGCTCTGATGATTACTCTTTTGTTATCTATTTTATAAGATGTGGCATTTATCCTAGATTTCTGGAAATCAGTTCTTTAAGGAAAGAGATAGTTTCTGCCAAGGTCATCTATGGCTCAGACCTAACTCTTATTCAAGTAAGTAACTTAAAGGCTGTCTGTCACCACCCACACAGTCTTTACTAATCCCTTCAAATTTTGAAGCACAAAGCCATGAAGCAGCAAAGAAAATGAAATTTTCTACTTATTCGTGTCTGTAAACTTTGTGCCTCTCTGGAATGAGAGTGTGAGGAACGTATAAAAGGATATTTGAAATTCTTAGTCTGTACTTGGTCTGATCATAAAGCATCAACCAACCCCGGTCATGAGTAGAAGGTATTTTGATTTTCTAAATTTTCAGAAACCAAGTCTTTCTTAGACTAGGGAGTAAGGACAAAGGAGTTAAGGGACAGCTTTTCTACCCTGCAGACTACAACAAACTCTTCTGGAGATCTCCTATGAGTGCCCTGATACTCAAAGTACATTGTTGCGATGTACAGACTTCGAGAGTCCTAAAAACTAGATTAAACATCCTTGATTTCTTCCTGCCTGAAAAGGGTTGCTATCTTGATGGTGCTATAAGATCAATGTGAAGAGGGATCTATTTGTGCAGATGAGAGAATTAAATGAAAAGAAGCTGAGCTGAGGTACATTTCTATCTGCAAGCCTTGAATATCTAAAGGATAATACCTCTATTACGACACCAACAGCAAACAATATTATGATTTTTTTCATTATAATCTTTTGGGAAAAGACAAGAAGTACAAGTAGACAGAGCAGAATCTTCCTTGAAAGAAAACTAGGCTTTTCTACGTGTCACTTCTCTAACAAGAGTCCCCACAGTGCCATTGTGTTTACTTTCTCTGCATAGAAAAGCTAAACAGCGAGAACACTGGTGCATAAGCTCTCCAACTATTGAGATATTGAATTCTGATCTTTAATAAACCAACACTGATTTACTTCACTGCTTCTGTTTGCTTAGTTAAGCTCCACTGGCATAGGAAAAGGCACACATAATTTAATCAGATTGCTTTTTTCATTTGATTTTTATTAATGCAGCAAGCAGGCATTGAGCTCAGTGAATTCTCTCAGTTCTCACCAGTATAATATACCACTTCCTTCTCAACTGAAAGTTTCAGACAACAGCAAAAAATCCCAAAGAAGTACCAGAGCTTATGTGCAGTTGACATGAGGTCCATCTCAATGGTACAAGACCTCTTCTTTCAGTCATGTATGAAAAGTATACTTTGTGGAATAGAGAACAGAGTAGTTAAAGAGTGTTAAATGCTCTCATTTCTGTGGGGTTCTGATAGACATGCCATTCTGTTTTCTCCTTGAAAAATCCCACCATCTTGGGACTCCAGGATGTCTGGGCAGCTGCTTTATGCCATCCAGCATCTAGCACAACCTGCTGCTCTTAACATTAGATGTTCTAGATAAATATAGTACTGTTGAGCTGTTGCAACTGGAGACATACAGATTTTCATGTTTTGCACTTCCCAGCAGCTCCAGAGAGCAGCTTCTTTCCCATTTATTTCAAGGTCAAACCTTCAAAAAGGCATTTGCACTCATTTCTCTGTGCAGACTTGTCACGGCAATTTTAAAAAACAAGTTTAAAATAAAGCTGAGCACGTGTAAGGGTGATTCCATGCTGTGCTTTTCATAAGCTCTGAAGACACACGCACGTTGTGTAGAGGAAAGCTGATGAAAGTCTTGGAGTTTTCATTGTTCACTCGCCATTTACCAGTTTTCCCACCAATATTTCCCAGCCAACATTGTTTATTCTGTTGTATTATTCCACCTCTATCATATTTGAGTATGTTGCACCTTATAATGTGAAGACTGAACTGAAACACAGACAATATTATGAATATAGACATACCTATATCTATATATTCTTACATATATGTATAAAAAAAATAATGATTTTAAAAGTTGCAACCTCTCAGGAGCATCTGTGTGATTCTGTTTTCAGTTACAATGTTATGATATCTGCCTTCATTGAGGAGTAAGCAGCCCATCTGCTTTTTCTTTTCTCCTTGAAAGAATGTACAAAACAGTGATGTTAATTGCCAAAATAATACTTCCTCTGTGACAGCAGAACATCACATTAATAAAAAATCTCACAGGATAAGATACGAAAAAATGAGGAAATTATACCTCTTTCTTAATGTGGATAGTCCTTTACAAAAAAAAATTGTTTAGAAAGTGGTATTATTATTATTATTACTATTATTATTATTATTATTATTATTATTATTATTATTATTATTATTATTATTATTATTACTGCTACTACTAATACTACTAATACTACAGAGATTACTTTTCAAGTAAGACATGAACCATCCTTCATTCCAAAGCTGCTAACTGTGCTCAGAAACAAATACATCTTCTGTATATTCTTTATCATGTTTGTATCAATCAGAGTTAAAAGTGATTTAGTTTCTGCTAGAATTGCAGGATGACACATCTCCATGTCTCTCAAAAGTTTTTAACACTGGTCATATTTTTTTCTTAAGTCTATAGAAATAGTTGTGTTGTTGGCTTTTTTTTATGGCAGTCCTCTGCTTTCTTTTCAATCTATAACCTATATTCTACTTTAAAGTCCATGTGTGCATGGCATACAGATTGCTGAGGTTCATAGTAACTCTCCTTCACTGAAGCCAGCAGGAGTTTTATTACCTATTTCCCTGAGTAAGAGTACTTGAAGAAACTCTTTACTTTAGTTCTATCTCCATGTTCATATTCCCAAACACTGAATAACAAATAGATAAGCTAACTAATGGAAAATTAATAAAAGTGCACAGCAGCAAAAGCTTGTAGCCACAACTTTCAAACTTAGGGACAAAATAAAAATATAGGTAATTAATAGTATCTGACTAAGGAATTTTAAGCACATAGAGGCTCACAAGACCTTTCATATTATTCTGGTTTTTTTGAGAAGCTTTTATGAATTTCAGATCAAAATGTTTAATGTTTCCTGAAGCATGAAAACATCTTTCAATTTTTCTAAGTTACCACATAACTAAGCAAAGCAATATTTTTTTTTTAAAATTCATAATGTTATTAATTCCTTACTATTATATATCCATTAGCAAGACCAAAACTTTCAATACACTAGAGACAATACCTGTCGCATATATTTTTACCATAAATCGTCTTGAAGATGCTTTCGTGCTCTAAACCAATAGTTTCAGAGGCAAAGCTACCAAGCTCTCCATTATTTCAAATTAACAATAAAAAAGCCCTCTAGTTACTTTCAGGAATATAAGAATACTGACCAACACCAAATCCATTATCCTCAGTTCATTGATCTGTATCAGTTATCAAATGCCTTCTGCCGCAGAGCTTCTGAAATACCTAGCTCTGTGGAGATATCTGCATTGATAATATGATATTAGGCTGATTTTTATGTCAAGGCATCAGTTTCTTGAGTTTTTACAAGTGAAAGTAGCAGCTATGTTCTGTTAAATCTCTAAGTTTTGTAATTTGATTTCATATGAAGCTTAAAACAAAAGATAGAGTTTCAAAAGCAACTTTTGTGGAAGGTGGTACAAAGGAGAGCTCTCCAGAAATACTCAGCTAATGTTATAATTTGTAATCAAATTTTAAAAAACAATTTAAAGCACCCTAAATACAATGTTTCACTCCATTTTTTTGTTTGTCTTGCCACCAAACCATACACAAAATAAAAAATAGTTATATTGAAACATTTGCAGGAACTTGTTCCTGTCATGAAACTAAAACGTCATCTGTCATAGCAAACAAATTGTCACTTCCTTCTGGCAAATGGCTCAGTTTTTGGTCTGCTTGTCTGCCCATCTAATGGGATAGCGGAATATTGCTACAATGATGAGACATTTGTTCAAAATCTTGCCTCCAATTTACTCCCACAAATTACAATTTACCCAATTTACTCCAATTTACTCTCACAACATTCACTATTTTGTTTTCTGGATGCTGTTCTGAACAGTGTAATGTGAAGTGTTTTGGCACTCTCCTTTCAAGTGCTTACAGACAGAATTTCAAACATATATATTTGCCTAAATGTGGAGTGTTCAAGGGGAGTGAAACATGATGTGTTAAATGTTTGTAGGAAGGTCTGGATGATAGTAATTGTTTTAATACCGTGCCCACAACATTTTCAAAGGAAACCAGTAGTTCCCACTAAATCTTCTCAAGCAGACATGCAGATATCCCCGTAAAAGATTCTACCTTTGGGACCAAATTGCACATTGAGGCAAATAAATGTTATCTCTGTTTCTTATGACTATGTTAAAATAAATTTTAATAAAATTGTTTATAATTCTTTGTGGTATGTGGTTGTTTTTATATTTTTTTAAATACAGATCTAAAATTACCTAAAATCATAAAAACCCACATTACATGCTTGGATTCTCAGTCTTTAATTTGCCATTCCCTACGAAGCATCCATGTGCAGTCCCTCAATCTCCAATTCTGAGGCATAATCCCATACTAGTACAGTATTAAGTTCCATGGTAAACCTGCCAGAGGAGGGCAAAAAGATTAGACTGCTGCAGTTTAACAAAGATTCAGTGAAACTGTCACTTTAAAGCATGCCAGGTTTTGACACGAATAGTTACTTGCAATCTAAATGTATTACTTATCTAAGTATTAATTACCTACTGAGGAAAAAAAAAAAAGACAGTTATCCCACGGGAGTAGCCTGAATTTTACAGTATGGTCATTTGTAAGTAAATTTGCAAAGCTGTGCACAGGGAGTTAAGGATAAACCCTATTAGTGAATAAATGGATTTGCACATTTTGTAATTGTATGCAGCTTGGAAAATGTACCTTTTCATGTCTTAGCCTGAGGATCCAATAGCTTCTTTAGAGCTGCTGCCTGCTAGTACCCGGAAAAGATGCTAAATATCTACACTGCCTCTAAAACACGGCTCAGTGTAAAAAATTCCAAAAATAAGAATATATAATTTTTTTTTTTTGCTAAAGGTATAGAAGATACCTCTGAGGTACAAAATAATGCTGAAGGGGAATGAGGATAATGGTGCCTTCAAATCCTAGTAGAAAACAAGTTACTAGAGGTGGAAAAAAAGATTCCCCACTTTTCAGACATATCCATATTTTTGAAAGACTACTTGTCACCAAAAAGCGACAAAAAGTTATTTCCATTACTCCCATTTCATTCAGGTTTTGCATTTATAATTTAAAGTTTATTATCTGTTCCATTGTCTCAGTATAATTTCCATTTCTGTCCTTCATGAATGTATATTTTGATGTCCTATTGCTTCTATCTAAAGTGTCAAGACTGTGTTCAAAATCTCACTGAAGTTTTCACAGTCAATTGTCTATCTTTCTTCTAGCAAATTTTCCCCTCATTATTATTTTCCAAAAATTTGCTCTGCCAGATATCTTTATTCCTTCTTCCTCCACAGGCTACTCATGGGTACTTTTAAATTATATCATCATTCTTCTAAGATCTGTTTTTCTACATATTCCAGCTAAAAGAGTGCTATTCATTTGCATCAGCTCTGTCTTTCTGAGGTCACTTTCAAGATTTTTTCTTCTTTTCTTGACAAGTCCACCTTCTGCCTCAGTCAATATCATCCACTCACTGGATGTATTGTAATGGCCTTTTATATCAGTGCTCCTATTTTCAAACTATTACAATTCCTTTATTTTTCCTCTCTAATGTTCCTTCTTTAATCCTGAGCCTCTCTTCAGCACTACTGTCCACTCCAGTCCTTTCTCCCAATAGTCTGTCCTCTGTCTTAAGCTTCTACCATCTTCTCACTTTCAATAGCGATATTTCTTTAGCCTCACTGTTTTTTCTTCTCTCACTCTCCTTCTATCCTCTGCAAGCTAGTTTTTGGTTTTCCTCACCAGTGAAACAACTCTCACTAATGACATTTTACGAGCTACAGTAAATAATTTAGGGGCAACGTTAATAATGCACAGGAAAGAAGGAGAGGAATTAAGAGATACAGGAAAAGAGAAGTTTCAGCAGAGAACCACAACATGATTGAGAGGTACAAAATACATTTTTCCCTATTACCTCTTCTCCAGAGAAGAATGCCCCATATTCCAAAACTGATATATAAAGGGAGGCAAGATGAAGCCTGATGCTCAATAAATGAAGGACTGAGAAGTGGGAAGAGGTTCATGGGTCAGGGTAAATTTAGAGAGGAAAATCTTGCACAAAGCCAAATGGGCTAGAGCTTGAACAGAATTAAGTGTGACTAGCGGCCTTGAGAAGGGTCCATGGCTTCGCAGTACTTAGAATAAGACAGGCAGCCAGAGATCACTATGCTCTTTGAGTGCTTCCTATTTTTTAAGTCAATACATTTCTCAGATACCACACACACTTTAACTGACAGCAAAAGTACTTTGTTGTTTCATCAATATAAATTGAAGCAGCTTGATTTAAAATGCAGTGTTTCCAATAGTAGCTCAAGTATTCAAAAGCTGTGTATGATTTAGCCTAGGTACTGCTTCTGAGAGGGGCTAACAAAATGCAAAGGGGGTAGAGACTGTTTTCTTCTGCAGTATATGGACTGAAAAGCAGAACTGACCAAGTAATCCCTAGAAAGTGTGAGCAAACCAAATATTTTCTTTGGAAAAGCTTGCTTTCCTGGGAGGATAATAACACCTTTTTCCATGAGAGAAAACTTGCAACTTTTCAGTCATGTGAAAGTGAAGTTTCTAAGATCCTCTCACAAAAACTGCTGAACCAAGTTGCCTGGTCCTGAAAAGATGAAAGGTAAAAAGATTTAGTGAACTGATGCAGTCTTTCACCATAAACAAGGCTGGAAAATTCCTGCCAGCATCCATCTACCTACTGATTAAATTTTCCCAAGTGGCCAACGGAAAAATCAAGCAAGTTCTTTCTCACAGAATAATAATTGTCGTTAAAACCCCTTTCCACTAAATCTTTCAGAGTTCTGGCTTTATTGTTAAGGGCTGGTATCAATTCCTTCCACCCCTCTTTCAAAAAAACTCCCAAACCCCAACTTTCCACTTTTCAGCCTGCTAGAGATAGTAGAGGATGTTTTCCATTATAACAGGTGGGTTAAAAAGTGCAGGATGCTTATCAAACTTTTTGTTTAAATTTTGTCCAAATAAAACAGGAAGAAGAACCTTTCCCAGCCTCACCAAATGAAAGCCAGTGAAAGTCTCTATCTTTGTTGTTATCTGCAAATAAAACCTACGTAGCAATGTCATGATTTGCCGTACTTCTGGAATTAGATGTGCCTTTTTTTCCCATACACACGTGAGCAAAACTAAAAATACTAAAGGTCTTTAGGAAGGGATCTTCTTGTAAAAATTTTTTGGTTTAGGCCTTTTGCCTGTCTCCCTTATTCCCCAAGGTATTGACCATACTGCATCACGTGTGAACTCACAACACATGACATGAAACTACGCAGCCACAGAATCACAGAATCACAGAATATGCTGAGCAGGAAGGGACCCATCAGGACCACTGAGTCTAGCTCCCAGCCCTGCACAGGACATCCCAAGAGCCACACCACGTGCCTGAGAGCAGTGTCCACATGCTTCTTGACCTCTGTCAGGCAGGTGCTGTGACCACTTCCCTGGGGAGCTGTTCCAGAGTTCAATCACCATCCAGGTAAGAAACTTTTTTCTGGTATACAACCTAAACCTCCCCCGACTCTACCTCACGCCATTTCCTCAAGTCCTTTTGCTGGTCACAAGAGTGAAGAGATCAGTACTTGCCTTTCAGCTTCCTGCAGCTCCATACTCCACTCCACTACAGTTCCCTTTAACATCTCCACGAACCCACCAAAATAATTGTAAAAGGATTGGTTTCAATCCCCTGAGAAATACTTTATTTTAATCCTTTCCTAGGTGCTCTTCTCAGCTACCACTGAAGAATAAATCTTAGCTGGCTTCAGGGGTTTTTTTCCACACAATATTCTTAATGTATATTAATGTACTTAGTATATACTCCTTTTCAACAAGATATTTTGTGGAAGAGTTTTTAAAAGCAGCTATAAAATAATTTTGATTATTTCAAAACCTTCTATGTATAAAGTTTTTAAACACTCTTCATTTTAGGAAGTCAGTTAAGAGAACTGCAAATAATAGACAAGATTTTCTCAAGTTTGCAAACATTTTCAACTTCTATTGTTGTTTCACGCGATGTTTGAAACCATCTGCTGCTTCTTTGCTGGTGTGTGCATTACTCCCTATGACAGTGACTGAGGTGGGATATCTTACAGCTGGTTTGTCTGACACATCTCCACTAGGCAGCTCTTTGAGCTGAGAAGTTTATTCTTGCAGCACTATAAAAAATAAGCTTATCCTTGTTTTGTGGTGAGTGTTGATACTGTCTCCTAACCTCTGAGAATGTTTCATGGACACCAAGTCTGAATTTTGAGATGCCTGAATTTGTCTTAACTTCCATATAAAAGCACATGCTAGAGAAAGCATTTCTGAAGTTTACTTGAGTTTCCCCCCAGCACAGCAACTCAGTTAAATCTTGCCTCCAACCAGGCTAACCTTCAGTGAAGCATCTCTCTTATGAAAATATTCAGCAAACCCAAGCTGACAGATACATCTTTCTTTAGAAGTATAAACTTGCCACCATGTCACTCTAGTAGAAGCAACACAAATTCTTATAAGAGAAACCACTACTTCTTTCTAAACTTCATCCATTTTCCAAGACAACACAAGTCCTTAGTTACTGTGTGAGCCTGCACAGAACGATTAGAGACAACTTCCCTTGGAGACAAATATTTTGGTCAAAATGTTCCTAGTGCTTGCCTAGACCAGACAGAGTGCACTAAACTGAACGACCGTGGGATATCGTGTGTTTTGTATGGAGAAGAAATAAGCAGAACTAGAGGGTCACAAAGGTCAGAAGCATCCTTGCTGGATTAATAACAGGATGACAAGGGTCACACTGCTCTGGAGCTAATGGGGCACCTGAACATCAGCTATAGCCAGTTCCACCATTCCCCTAAGCTGCAGACTTGAACACAGTAATGAGAGAAGTAACACTTCTAAAAAAAGTCAAGGACCCATGCCCTGAAGAAGAACACAAAGGCAGACTATGCTGCAGTCACTGGGTTTCTAAGAGCATGGCCACTGTGGCTCTCCAGAAAACAGAAAGCATGTAGCTTACTTCCCCATGTGCCTGGTGAGCAGGAGCAATGGGAGAATTTGAGGCAGGGGCTAAGAGCAGTGTGCTGCCTCCAAGTTGATTCAGTACCCATTGAATAACACCTGGGCAAAAACGCTCATATGAAGCCCAGATATTCTTACAACGTAACTAGTTAATATACCAAGCAGTGAAGAGTTTTCATGTTTATTTTCTAAGGTTTTGATGTGAATTCATTAATTAACACAGTAAATTTGCTAATGAATATTTTAATAGTGTCAATATGCTGCATATGCAAATTGAGTCTACAGAGTATCACCTGGAGAAGAACTACTTCAATACTTGGTTGATTCACGATGCAGGTTTTGTTTTGCCACTCTTTCCCTTCCTTTAGATCAACCAGGTGACATTTCAGTAATAACAGTGTCCTTAGCCCAAGTCAGCATGGAAGATGATTTCACATGGGAAGTGAAGGTTAAATATTTTTAAAATGCTAACAAAATGAATTTTTAAAAGCTTCAAAATAGCTTTGGATTCAGAAAGCCCTTTACAATTCATGGGCAGTTCTCTTTAAGAAAAATGCTCTTAAGTTATTCCTACTTCTCATTTGTCTGTTCAGAGATTTCTCTGTCTCTCCTACCACATAGTCTGTATAATTTAAGGTGACTCACTGTACAGGAAAGTTCACCTTCCATTAAAATGTTTTCTTTAGTAAGCACTCTCCTGGAAGTGCTGTAGTGTAAACATGAGTGACTACGAATACGAACATTTATTAAATAGTGCTGATGAATTTTTCAATACCTAAGGGAGAGCAATTCACAGCTCAATCATTCGGGCCATTTTAAGTGCTGCACAGGACAATTCCACTACATCTTCCATTAATATTTAATTGCCCATTTTATTCTGTTTACCTTTTTGGTTAATATATAATTTAAAGCCCTTCTACTAAAAAGGAGCGGGGAGAGAGGGAAGAGAACAACTGTTAGCCTGCTTTTAACAAATCTCTGGTGAGAACTTTTCCTTAATTTAAAATTCATTGCAAAGAATTTTTATTTAATATCAGTAACACAAACCCCAGGTATTAAAGCAAAACTTGGAAGCAACTGTTGCTTAACAGTCCTAACATTGACTTAAATTTGACTGACACCAATTTCTGATTGGCAGCCTTCCACAAAGCACCCAAGGAGGCTGGGAGGATGCCACACAGCCCGAGCATTGGAAGTAGGTACGAAAAGTGTGTGACAGCGTTACAACCCCTGTTGCACAAAGGTTGTTCCACATTTAACAATATTCTTCAAGGTTTTGGTGGAGAGGGAGAAGGGGTTGGAGAATGTAACAAAAACATTTGGCTCACAATTACTAAACCATGGAATGTTTACAGAGGGATATATTACATTGTGGTGATTAGGAAAGAAACTGCCAGGGCCTAAAAGTACTTGAGTACTGTGAAGAGGATAAAAAAGCAACAATTACATAAGAGTGTTACACTTGCTCTTCATCACCAATCGTTGGGACATCACAGCTCATTACAAACATGAATCTCATAGAAAATAATTTATTTATTAAAAACAGTAAAGAGCTGATTTTTGAATTTGGAGTAAAGTTAATAGCAGTGGTACTTAGGCTTTGGTCATTATTTCAAGAATCACAAGCGAACTCACATGGGCTTAAATATAGACATAAATGTAGTTGTTCTGAACTTTTAGAGGCTGTATGTTTGATCTTTTACATTCTGTAGTGTTTAACACATATAAAACACATTAGGAGTTTACAGCCTAGAGAAGTCTATCACTTTTATCACCTCCTGCCTTAAGATAAGATTGGTGGTTTGCTGAGATGTTTTCGAAAAATAATAAATAAGTCAATTAAAATTAATAAATTCTTTTGCTTTGCTGGCTTACTCTCTTCATTTTCTTCAACAATCTCTCAGGGTATTATGCTATTATATATAACGCAATATCATGCTGTGGAAGTAGATCTAGATGTGCTGTTAGAAAGCTGGTGCATTACTCCATTTTCTCTGGGTCAAATATGTCTTATTTTTCAGAATTACATACAATATTAAAGACTAGCATATGCATAATCACAAGATCAGTGCCCAACCTTCCTAATGAAAGAGAGAAAATGTGAACATACTGTTCAAAGTTAGCACGACTTCAGCAACTACTTTTTTTTTTTAATGCAAGGACAAACAAAAAGCATGAATAGAATTACACAGCTTATCTACAGTCTTTAAGATATATCTAGCACAATGCATAAAATTGGAAAATGGAGAAAATTATTCTGCAAGGTATTGAAAAACGCCTGAAAGACAACACAGTCATTGATCACAGCCAGCACGGCTTCATGAAAGGAAAATCCTGCTTATCAAACCTGATTTCCTTTCATGACAAGGTAACCCGCCCAGCTGATCAAGGGAAGCCAGTTGATCCTTCTGGATTTCAGTAAAGCCTTTGACACTGTTTCTCACAGGATCCTTCTGGACAAAACGTCCAGCCCACAGCTGGATAACCCCATCATGGGATGGGTGAGCAGCTGGCTCAAATGTCGGGCACAAAGGGTTACAGTGAATGGGGTGACATCAGACTGGGGACCTGTCACTGGTGGGGTTCCACAGGGCCCCGTCCTCGACCCTCTGCTCTTCAACATCTTCATAAATGACCTGGACACAGGACTGGAAGGGATCCTAAGCAAGTCCACAGATGACACAAAACTGAGAGGAGATGTTGCCTCCCTCGAGGGGAGGGAGGCTCTGCAGAGAGATCTCAACAAATCAGGGGTCTGGGCAATCACCAACCATATGAAGCTGAACAAGAGAAAGTGCCAGATTCTGCACCTGGGATGGGGCAACCCTGGATGTATGGACAGACTGCGGAATGAGATGCTGGAAAGTAGTGCCATGGAAAGGGACCTAGAGGTCCTGGCAAGTTGAACATGAGTCAGCAGTGCCCTGGCAGCCAGGAGGGCCAACCCTGTCCTGGGGGGCATCAGGCACAGCATGGCCAGCCGGGCAAGGGAGGGGATTGTCCCGCTCTGCTCTGAGCTGAGGTGGCCTCACCTTGAGTGCTGGGGGCAGTTTTGGGCAACACGATATGACAAAGACATTAAACTGTTAAAAGAGAATTTAAAGAAGGGC
>VZTF01000538.1:61513-96139 GCA_013397755.1 Cnemophilus loriae
GAGACTGAGAGGAGACCTCATCATAGTCCACAACTTCCTTGTGAGGGAAAGAGGGGGGGCAGCCACTGACCTCTTCTCCGTGGTGATCAGAGACAGGACCTGAGGGAATGGCCTGAAGTTGTGTCAGGGGAGGTTCAAGAAGCATTTGCACAATGCTGTCAGGCACGTGGTGTGACTCTTCGGGATGGTCCTATGCAGCTCCAGAAGTTGGACTTGATGATCTTTGTGGGTCCCTCCCAACTGAGCATATTCTATGATTCTCTGAAAATGTTTGTATTTTCTTGTAGTACATGTTCATCAACCTTGTGAACAGATTAGGTCTATACAATGGAATTATCTGTGGCTTTGCTTCTTAGTGTTAAAATCTCAGGATAACAGGGCATGCCTCTTCACCAATGAGCTAGCTGAGAGCAATTAGCATTTGTGTCTCCAGTAAGAGTGGATAAGGACAGCATGAGCGGGAGGTCTCCATGTTTAATCACCAGATCACGAACAAGCAGTCAATAAGATTATGTGAAAGGTCACTCTATACTGGAGTCCTCAGACTTCATAATTGTCTAGGAAACTACCCTAAGTCTGCCTGAAGTTTAAGGGAAAACCATATTTATTAAAAGAAAGACAAGACACACAGTCCTACTCCAGCCCCCTCCACCCCTTTCTCTGATCTTAACAGACGATATTTTAAATCTTCAGGACTTCCAGACAACAAGGTTTCAAGAAAGTCAAGGCCAGGAAACAGTAATTTCCTCATTAACAATGCCAGCCATGAGGATGCTTTTCCTCCTCTGCATCATCAGTGTGCTGTGACTTGCTTGCTAAGGGCTTCTCTCTGCTGCTGCTATTTCCTACAACCTCAGGGAAACAGTATATAGTGCCTACTTCTACAGCTCTTTGGTCTCTTTTGCATTTCTACACAGAGTAAGTGCCAGCCACTCATGGCCTCATTTTCATTACCAGCTAATCTAAAATGCT
Source organism: Cnemophilus loriae (assembly GCA_013397755.1). NCBI lineage: Eukaryota > Metazoa > Chordata > Aves > Passeriformes > Corvidae > Cnemophilus > Cnemophilus loriae. Next base: position 62,486 of record VZTF01000538.1, read on the forward strand.
AATATTCTGCAACATGAAGGGCATGCATTTTGAGGTGTAAGCCTATCCTTTCTGAAATCACGACAGTGATACTCAAGCTATATAATTAATTGTTTAAATAAAATATTTTATTACTGACTTTGATATAGCCTGAAAATATACAAGAATTTTTGCTCTGTTGAATTGGTGTTTTTTATGCCATATATAGTTTCCTGCTCTACACAATAAATAACTAGATCCTATTATTTTATTTACATATAGCCAGATGGTAAAATGGATTTATCAGTTACAAACTACTTGCAGAAATCAGAGTAACCTACATTATTTGAGAAAGGTTAGTAATTTTTATCCAATAATCAGAGATGGTGTTTGCTTGTTAAAATCCATTTTAATCCCTGAGCCAACGAATTCATAGACACTGCTCTACTTTTTCACCTCAGAATTAGTCTTTCTAGTTTGGTTTATGTATATTTTTCTAAGTTTGTCTGAACAACACAAAGGCACTACATGCTATCGGTCTTCCTACTGTCTAAGGCTGTCTGCAAACTGAAGCAAGGAGAAATAGCAGAAAATTAATTCTTCTAGTTTGGTGTCCATTCACATTCTATTAAATTATCCAAATTCATAGTCTATTAAATTATCAGTCTATTATTTTCAAAACTATATTTGGCTATTTTTTCTGATTTTTTTAGTTTGTTTCTTTTATTGCACTGTAAATTGCTAAACAGAGATGTATAGAAGCTGTTTCCCATCTAAATTTCACAGTCCCTCACACTTCCTTCCTAGACTTAACATGTCACTAGTTAAATATAGTCTGTTCATTGCATCCTCCTATTAAATGTATTCAAATTCTATTCACTTGCTCCTAGAAAGCTAATCCCAAATAGGGTTAAAAGCATCATTGCTTTTTAAAATATTTTTAAAATCAGATCAAAAATATTTTTAATGTGCCTATTATTTTCAGTCTGTTGTCTCCAATTTCCCTGTCATTAGAAGTCATTTGATTATCAAACCTCGTAGTTTCACTTGTAGATGTTCTGAACCAGTAAAATATTTTACTTTTGGGATTGATAGTATATTTCATTCAGTACTGATTACACAGCAGAATTCTTAATTCTTAATTCTTATCACATGCTTGTAGTTTTTTAGATTTTCTCTAGTCCTTTCCATGGTTTAGATGAAAATTTCAAGCCCACAGGAAGATAATTTGGATCACTTCTGCCATGCTGTACAACCTCAGCTAAAAGTAAATTGTTAAAATAATCCTTGAACATTGCTTCTGTGTTCCCAAGCACAGCACATGCAGACTTGTTTCCGTTTTCCTCTCCCAAAAGAGTGAGTACTTTGGCTGCATTCCATCCTTCAGAAAATCAACTTACTTTAGGATGTTTGGTTGCCCTTGTTCTGTGCTGCCCTAAGATGACAAAAAATGGAGTGAAGATAGACAGAGTTGGGCTTCTCTCAGGAAAGTGGTACATTTTATTTCCTTTTTGGGGTATACACTACACACAAAATGCGGACAACAGTGTGAGTTGGAAAGTAATCGCGCCACACTCCCCACCTCATCCTCCGGAGCAGTCTTGCCAATGCCTGTAGAAATCAATACGTTGGTCCTACTGCAGTAAAATCTGTTTCCTCTTTTTTAGACCCAGACAGCGATCCTGACACTGTCAGGCTGAGTGTTCGGAGAATTCCGTCTGCCGATGCTGCACCTTCTGTTCCATTTAACCCTAAGGGTACGTAAGACATTATATGCGGTCCACACACATAATAATAACAACAGTCTGATTCAGAATACATTCAAACATTTGAAATGTTCAGTCACAAATGTCAGCAGAAAGCTGGATCTGCAAACTTGTTGTAGCATACACTTGTGACAACGTTGTTTAAATATAAATGAGAAATGTTACCGACAAATGTCACTAGAAATTGGTTCTGTTCTTCAACTGTTGACTCATCTTATGCAAATACATTACCTCCGTGAACCACACGTGCCCTTATCTACACTTCCGCCTTTGCGACAGGATCACATCGGTAGGTTGACTGTAAGCAGCAATTAACAATGAAGGTTTCAAAGTCCCTTCATATGCGTAGAAAGCTCTGCAACAGTCTGCAATAAAGATTCACCTTCTTTGTTCCTGTATAAGTGCTAATGCACATCTTTATAACAATTACTACATGTGAGCATCATAGTTTGAACAAGCGATACTTTTGAATACAAATTTGTGGAAGAAGGTTGATCAAGATGATCTTTCCAGTAGATCTTTCTGGAGAGTTGACAATACTCAGGTAAAAATTGATTTCCAAGACAGATTTAGAGGGAAACAAAGGAGAAAGTGTTAAAGGAAAATTAAAGGGAAAAGCATTTCCTTTAGAGAGTTACAGATAGAAAATGTTAAAAAAATAATCTGTTCATTGTGTAAACAAAAATATAGTGTAGTTGACGCCCTCAATAAAGTTCACGCTTGTCTTGGCTTCATTTGAGGGTGTGTTTGTTATTTAAAGTTGGATTTTTTCATTGTGGGAAGTGTTTTGTCTCAAGGAGGATTCTTCTACATTTTTTAATATAATGAATAGCTTAGGAAGCTTTCTTTGTCACAGCAAATGTTCAACACTTGTAGGTAAAATGGGAAGGGGATGAGTTTTAGTTCTAAATTACGTTAATCTAAAGTACTGGATTGTCCAGACTGATACTCATCAGAGCAGTTTCTTCCTGACTGCAGCTACAATTAAGGCTGAGAGGATGAAGAGATAAATTTGTCCTTAGAGCAGGACTAATAAGAAGTAAAACTAAAAAATGTATCTATATCTTCATATGAAAATTGCACACACCTGTTATTTATCACTTTCTGTGCAAATACTGAAATGACTCTCTTTCCTTATATGAATTTATATGTAGCCTTTTAAAAATACTAGAACACAAGGTATATGAACCTAGAATTGTGGTTTAATTTTTCAGCAATTTTTAATCTGTATATCCCTCGTGTGCTACTGTGTTTATGACCGGTGGCATTAATACATTACAAAGATCTCACATACATTTCCAAGAAGTGGAAAAGTATTTAAAATTCAGAGGTTTCAACTTAATGATTTTTCTCATCTAACTTAGATTTATGCAATTATATTAAGCCATTCATTCAACACATAAATATATACACCTATGCAACAATATTCATTTATGACATTCTTTATATCCAACAGACAAAAAAACGGTTTCTTTGCATAATCTTGAAATTATCAATGGAAAGAAAATCTCTCTCTGTACTAAATATTTTTTGAACTTAGTTAGAAATTCCCTGATGCATCTTCTCTCACCAATTAGGAACAAAGATGCATTTTTACAGGTAATTCCAAAGAGTCCGCTTGGCTCAGATAAGTAAGTACTGAGCCGCAAGAAGCACTACACAGTGCTTGTGACATTTGACATAAAATGTCTAGTAGCAACACATAAAATGTCTAGTAGTGGGATAAAATACAATTAATAGCATGGGTACTCTTCTTTGGCATCTGAGAGCAGCTTAGAGCAGTGAAATATACCATGTATGTCTCATCCAAATTAAGTTGTGGAGAAAATAGGATACAATTAAAACATATTTATAATTTCCAATTGAGTTTATAAGAAAAAGAAACAGCTTTTCTTACTTTCGAATAGACATGTTCTTTCTAATGTAAATCTTAATTTTTGGCAATATAAATGCTTTCCTACTCTAAGACTCATATTTCACAGTTTCTCTGTGATAGAGAACAGAAGCCAAAGTATATTTTTCTGTACTTAAACAGCATGCACAATAGGCATGTCAGCAAAACTTATAGGATAATGAAACAATGCTTTCTTTTAGCCATCTGTCTCTTCACATCACTTTCTTTAATTGTTACAATCTGGTTTCAGTGATTCATAAGAAACAATATTAGGTAACATTAATAACAGTATTTAATTAGATGGTTTAAGATCCAGTTTGGAGTTAGACTGCAATTAGTCTAAAGCAATTGGAGGTATGCATGTGTCAGAGGAGGTTATTTGTTTCGCTTCGCTTGACTGGCTGCTGAAGGAGAGGATGATGTGCCTCCCCAGCCCTGTTATTTACAACCTTTGCTTTTTCTTCCAACTACTCCCTTTCCCAGCCCCTATCCCTGACTGTTACAGCCAATGGTAATTTAGATAACATCTAAAGCCTTGCCTGACAAGGTAAATTCAAATTATGAAGCAATTCTTCCACGTAGAAAGACCTTGTTTGTTAGATTAGTTGTGTATTGGCTCTGTATGACAGCTTGTTTGCAAAAGGTGAGCTATCTGCATTTCCAGGGCAGGCACGCATCATTTAAGGAAAAAATAGAGATGTCATTTCTCTTATTTGTCACTGAGTTCATGTAATATTCCTTCTCAGTTTTCTTCATTGTTTACTTCTTAGGAAAATAGTAGCAACTGTGTACCTTCGAATGAGATACCTAATTTTGTTATGGATGAACATAGTGTTGTGACAAAACAGTGGCACAGCTGTCATAACAGCTGTCACACATTAATCATGACAGTGACAAATAGCATAATTACTTTATCTGGAATGTCTAGCATGCAACTCAGTATACACCACTTCAGTGTAAGCATATCAAGCATGGTTTAATTAAAAGACATCAATATAGGTTAGTCAGACATGGTCTCGGAGACACTGATACAAAATGAAAATAAAATTATTTATCAGTCCCTTTTTAGAAACACTCAAAGACCAATTACTTAGTCGACAAGGTAATTTGAATCTCTTTTCCTAATCAGTCCCTTTGATGCCAATTCTGCATGGTGAATTGAGCTATTGGCACGCATGTGTTTCTGACCCAAAACCTCAGCTATGTACCATGTGCAACGGTTATCCATTCTTCCAAGATGGCTTAAATGTTCACATCTGTCCCACATCCTTTGACTGAACAAAATGTAGCAAAATAACAAGCTTCATTGTATGCTGCTGTGTAAAACTTCTTTCCCACAGACTTCGCTATGGAGCTAGAAAAGCAAAGCTTGTGTCACAATGTGCGCATTGGGTTCTGCAGTTACACCTGCCAAGGCTGAAGTATTATATAGCAAGAGCCCATTACAAAGACAGCTACCACTGAAAAACACAAATTCAGCTCAGGCTTAAATTTCAAACATGTAAAAGCATTAAGAGGTAATTTTTTTTTTTTTTTTTTAAATCAGAATCCTATCTGGTTCAACGTTTCTTTAATATCACTCTCTAGGTCCACATGTGTACACATGTTTGCAGCTGTTTTGTTTAGGCTTTTCTGAAGATAAAATACACACATAAAATCCTGTTGCAAACATTCACTTCACACAGCAAATTCCACTGGTAATTACCAACTCATGGTATTTTTACTTTTTGCTCCAGATTTGTTAAGCTCTGCATCTCATTGAATTCATTTATTGAATTTCTAGGGGCAGTTCATGAATTGTACTGAAGCTGACTCAATGAAATATTAATGAATCAATTTCCATAGACATGGATTCATTATCTCACTGGATGGCATCCGAAAACACGGTACTGCAGGCAGTATCCTTCCACCTGCCTGCCAGAGGATTTCATTTTATTATTCAATTTTTAAAGCCCACACTCAGTCTTGGTACGTTTACACTGGGAGCCTTTCAATCTCTTTCTCTAAGACAAAATTAAGGGTGAAATGTTGTAATATTATTTAGATGAACCTCAGTAATCCATCAAATGCTATTTCCTATTAACCGTCAAAGCAAGATTTTCAGTGATTTGTTCTGGATCACAGGAAGTGAAGTTTTTTTAAACACAATAAATTCCTTAAAAATATGAAAGCTTTATTTTTACTTTCTTCAGTATGAGGTATAAAGGGGGAAATGGCAAAATATTTTAGTAATTGGTATCTGGGATTAGAAAATTTAAATCAATGAATCCAGGATTTAATGACTAGATTTAAGATTTCTATGCTTCTGCAGGGAAGCTATATGGAGCTATATTCTCCAGAAATGCATCTTGAAATTATTTCAGCCATATAGGTTTTTAAGACAACCCACGGGCATCCTGTGATGGCTTCTATAATTACTCATCTGTTCTTTAATAATCACATATCTACCAAAATGAACTGCTTGCACATGAATCTCTCACATGCTTCAGGTTTGTAACCAAGATCATTTTACTGACTTCCTCTAGGTTAACCATGGAGGAAAGACAAATGTCTTATCTCCTTTGGTATCCTGAATTTGGTAGACCAGCACATGAGGTTCTGCCAGGCTCATAAAGCAGAAATCATATTATCAAGGTAAAGAGCTTTCTTTAAGTTTGTTTTCGGTGGAATTAAACTTTCAACTTCTATCTGAATTCCCTGCAGAGCCATGTTTTTAGGGTATTCTTTGGCATAACCTACTGCAAGCTAGAAGATGAAATTCCAGAATCCTTCCTCACTTACCTATGACAGTTAACAAGGAGGTCTTCCTTCTTCCTCTATTTGTGTTCATCAGATGATACCTAACAGAAGTACTCTCTTTCCCTAACAACAGAAACCAGCAGGCTTTTGGTGTGAAAATTAGCAGCTGCCAATTGTATTTATCTCTTTGACTAAGACGTTTATTATTTATCTTCCCTGTTGCAGTGCCCATGTGGCAGCACTGATATTGAGCAGCTGGACAGATTGCACCCTGGAGCCACATCTGCAGCTATATAGATCAACACCACTTTCACTGCCTCAATGCTGGAGAAGTTTATCTTCTGTCAGTTAGATTTACTACCTAGTTCATGAATTGTTAAGGGTTTTCCCTTCCTCTCCTCCAATTTGATTTTGAAAGCGTGTTACTGTAATCTGGTACTGATCGTTAACAGTTGATTAGGTGAGTATTTTCTTACTTTTTTTTCCCAATTAATAGGGATTTCCAGTTGGGTTTGCAAAGATGAATCTTGAATGGTGAAGAGAATAAACAGTGATTGCTCGATGAAACTGGGAAATAGTTGTAAAGGACTGCAAAATACAAACCAGTAAAAATTGTACAAATACACAAGTGCATCATGGATCATATCTACTTCAGTGACTTCCTAGTATTTGAACTGATTAATCAGTAATTACTCACGTTAGGCTTTCTTTCCTGAGAAAGCTGAGTACTAAATTGTTTGCCTTCCATAAAAAATAACAAAAAATACATTCTGATGCCAATAGCAATCATACCCTAGAGATATTCTGTATGTTTTTCTAACAGTTTATTAAAGGAACTACATCTTTATAATGCACCCATGAACCTACACAGTAATATTAAGTTTTTTATCCAGATAGCTGTCATAGTAGCCAGGCCGATCCAAGAAACCATTTGGTCTAGTTTTTGAGGCTAGTAATGGCTGAAAGATACTAGTTCGTTTTCTCCTCCAAGTATTGCAGGACCTGCCAACTCAGAACCAGCAATATTCAAGAGGCAGGACATTGAACAGTCTTACCCCAGCATGTACGCACTCAACTTGTCATTGCAGCATGGCTTTCCTCATCTTTCTCATTGCATCAATGGTCTGCAATTATATGAAAGCAGAACTCTTCTTGTTTTTTCCATCTCACTCCTCGCAAGATGAAAAAATTTATGCCACTTTCCCACTTCAGAGAACTATAAAATAAAATGTCTGAAAATCAAGCATTTTCAAGTTATTTGAGTTCAAGTCAAGAGGTAAAAGTAGTGTTTCTATGGCAGTTGAGATCAGTTTTCATGTCTGTTTACAGACCAGAGATGTTTTGTGTAATTCCTATGTTTGTTATGTAAATCTCCAAAATAATTTTCTGTCAAGTGGTGTCTCATTAATTGTTGATTATGTTTGTATCAAACTAAAAGCACACATATTAGATTCCTGCAGCTTCCTTCTCCAGTTAATAGCTTTGTGAATCTAAAGCTAGAAGTCATGGGTCCTATGTCCCACCGTTTAAGATAGCTACATAATGACAGAGCTCATCGATGCTCTTTGCGCTTCCACAAGATCAGATCTCCACTGCAGCATGGCATGTGCTAGCCCAAAGGAGAACTCCAGGCAAAACCTGACTTTCTGTACACAGTACAAAAGAGTGCTGCAATGGATTCAGAAAACAGAAGCATTTTCAAAAGGAATGAAAAGGATCAGAGTATAATTTGATGTGCAGTGAACTTATTCAAAACTTTTTTTCACTTCGTATAGGCTTATATGAAAAGCACTGGGCAGAAATCAACCAGTAATAGTGTTTCCAAAATAGAGCTAGAATGAAGATGGGTGGAAGAAAGAAGTCAAACACTGCATGTTTAAATGATAAACTAAGTAATGATGTAGAAAATTCCTTCTTTCCTTCTCCATAATTTCTAAATATTAAAATAACTCAGTTTCATCAGTTCTTTGAAAAAGATGCTCGTACGTCAAATGACCATTTGCAGCAGGTTAAGGCTTGAGGGTTTGTTCTTCGTGTTTGTAACTGCAGTTCTAACTGAATTTTTTATCAAAGTCCTCAACTGAGTTGCTAAAACAAAATTCTACAACATTTAACACAGACAGTCTTTGGTTTAAACGTTTTTGTGTTCAGTGATATCTTATTTTTAATCATGGCTAGTTAAGATTTCATTCTGGCTGTCCGGAATGTATATTTCCAATGTTTAAACCGAGCCCTGTGAATTCCCAAATTAAAGCAGCACTGTGTTTTTATGCTGCAGCATCCAGTCAAGTCATGTGCATAAAAAATATCGCATGAAATAACCAGGAATAGATTCATTCATCTAAATAAATTCAGTGCAGGGAATGTTGATAATGAAGTAGATATCAGGTTACCTAGACACCTTAGAAAAAGGTTAGCACTTTCTTTTAAGTATACCATCAGTCTTTACGAATTACAGCTGTGTTCTGTGTAAAATGACTGATTTTAATCCATAAGATATCCATGAATATGTCAAAGGTATATGCAGAGAGATATCTACGTAAGGAGAAAACCTTATGTGGGACCTATTCTCGTTACGGAGATAATAGTTTTAATGCCATGGTGTACATGCATGCTTTTGTTACACTTCACACTGCACAGAAGGACTGGGCAACAACAGGCTGTTGAAACAGTCACATTTTTAACAAGCTTTAGTTAGATTCACCAGCCAGTGATATTCAGCAGAGTGTGGCCATATGGATCTGCAGACACGATTTCCTGTTCAGCCTTCATATCATCATGTACATTGTAGGGTGACATGACAGATCTAAGCCATGTGCAGGACTCCATATTCCTCACTGAGATTTCTACCACCTGGTCTGGTCTGAAAGAGCTACAGCAAAATTCTTCAACTTTTTAGAGCAACAGTACATTTAGGCTTTCTTCGGACATGAAATGTTCTGAGAAATTGAGAAGCTACGTTTAAGCAGATATTCTCCAGCAACTTGTCCTCATGTCTAGCAATATTTCCTCTCTGATCATGTCATAGTGGTCAGCCTACATGCACTTTCAATCTTCTCTAAATATGTCAGTGAAGATGAACATGAAAATACTGATTTTTGCTGTGTATGCAGATCTACAATAGAAATATTAACATTTTCCATCTGCAGCAGGGTATATTTTTTTGTTAGAGTTATGAGTTATCCTTTGGAAATGAGGGTGGAAGTAAAGAAAAGGACAGCAACAACACCGACGTTGTTGTGATGTGGTAGCAAACTTTTTCTAAAGAGAGTATTCACGTGGGTAGGCCTAAATAATATTCATTGCCTGACTAGCTAAATTATTAAAGAGAAAACAGACTGAGGAGTATTTAAGAAAGTGGGCCTGTTTATTTTGCCTCAGAGGAGTATGGATCATAATTTGAATGTTTCAGGGAAAAGGAAGATAAATTCTTGAGAGATGTGATGTACTATGTTTTCACATCTTTTCGTTAAAGCTATCAAATAGAAGCCTAATTAAATTATTAGGTTTTAGAAAACTTTTTCTAAACTATGCTAAAGGTGCATTTATATTTTTTAGGTTAATTCTGCAAAAGCTCTACTGAAAGCACAAACTCAGTTTTGGAAATGTTCACATATGTCTAATGAATAACTCACAGACAATTAAATGAGGGTTAAGTATGTACTGGCTAGAGACTTCTGGCATGGCTTAATTTTGGCTTGGTCTTGCTGTGTTTTCTGGTGTTGTTTGTTTGTTTGTGGGTTTTGTTTTATGAATTATTCTCTAGTCATAGGGCAACATAAATACACCCTTATGGTTCCAGACCTAAGCAAGTGTGAGTTCCTCAACAATATAGATCACCCACTCCATCACTTTTAGTTCTGCTAGCTCAGAGATTTCTACCTTTTGTGCGGGTGCTGCAATCATGCTCTAAAAGCCATCATCAGAAGCATCAACAAGCACTCTGAGTATGAAGTTGCATTCAAAATATAGGCCTGGGGCTTCTAGGCCCTTTGAAAAACTAGACTATTATATTTTATTTTGTCATCTCAGCTTGATGCACACATGAATGCGTCGCTAATGAACCATGAACAAAAAGCACAATTATGTTACAGTTAGTCATTATTGTAGAGGAAGAGGAGATATTTGGGAATAAGTTTTAAACTCTGGGCAGTTTACAGACCACCACGTCCTGTTCATATTTCTATACCACACAAAACGGAGGTGTCACAACCAGATTCTGTATGTTCTCTTTGTTCTATGATGAGAGACGTAAGCACACTTAATATTTGAGGACAACAATCAAACATTGTCTGGCTTAATGCCTAGGTACATGATTTAAACGGATACACCCTTTTGACATTATAACATGTCCTTTCTCATATTGCTATATAATTGTTATTGTAGACCATATTTAATAATAATACAAATATATTAATAATCCAACAATTCACTAACAGTAGAGTCCTTAGCATAATAATCATTTTACAGTTCAGTACTGAGTCTCCTAGCAGAAGGACATAAAATTCCAGCAAAACAGAGTAAGAACTTTTCATCTGAGCAGATCACTGACCTCTTTATTATCTCTCAACAGCAAAAAGAAATATTAAGTAAAATTTACTTTGATTAAGTAAAATTTACTTTAGTTTAGGAAAGAAAAATGTTGTTTGACTTTGTAGAATAAGATTATGCCAAGAAGCTAAGCTGTCCGTGACTATCCTGGGAAGCAGTTTTGCTGAGCTTAGGGTTTGCGAGATCTATCCCATAGAAAAGCCATTATTTTTCTTCTAGAGAATTATTTGGCCTCCAAACACGCTAACAAGCCAAAAAAATACATCAGAAGAGATCAGATCCCACCTGCACACATAATGTGTAGGTCCACACAAACCTGTAATATTATGTTGTTCTACCATTTATGCTGAAACTTTTGCTGTTTTTTTATTTCTCTTTAAAATTACAAGCATCTGTAGTACTCTTAAAATAATTACTATAGTAAAAAAATTTCCCTTAAGCTACCCTAATTAAAACTGTGTTGATGTTTACCTGATGCTTACACTATGCTGAGAAGGCACTATGCTGCAGAAGTGATTATTAATTCAACAGAAGCAGAAGATTTCAACCGGAGAGACTGGGCTAAAATTTTCAAGCACCACACACCGCTGAAACAAATCCCTAAATTGTGGATGTAATGAGAAAAGCTATTTAGATACCTGTATCCGTAGCAGAGAAAGAAGCAGAGGGTGAATGAAGCAAAATGAAGAACACCTCTGGAAGATCTGATAAATTGGAAGCACGTGCCTTGGCATTCTTGGTAAATAAAATAAAAAGTCAGCCAAGGTCCGGAGCCTTGGGTCTCAGCCTAAACTGAGCAGCAAACATGCACTTTGCATAGTGTTACAAGGGAGTTTTGGAAAGCTGAACACATAGAGAGGGAAGTTTGTTTGTGGCTAAAATAACCATAACAGATGCCTATAAAAGAGGTGCTTGTATGAGCAATCATTGCTAGAATACAGCTTGCCTTGCTTGGAAAAATATGTAAGTGGCATTTCCCACAGGGTTAAGAAATTTAATACCTTCTCTGAATATGGAGCATAAGATCTACATCTGAGAAAGCTCTAACTATTATCAACCATGCTGACACCATCCCATGGGCGAATCTCTCTCCTCAATGTACAGGTCCAAGAAGACAGTTCTCAGTCCATATCTGAGTGGCTTGAGAGGTTGACCACCGCCCCAGATGAAAACCTGGCTAGAACATGCTTTTTATGAACCTTCATATTAACTACCGCAACTTCTTTTCCTTCATTTCTCTCCACAATCCTGAGGCCATTAAACAATACCTTACAAAAATACTAAGCTATTTCTATCAATACTTACTCACTATGAATCTGGTAAATTATGTTGAAGGGGTTTAACTGGCATGAAAAGTAAGTGAAACCTTAGAAAGAACCAGAAGCTGGATGGACCAACTTTATGCTTGATCCCCAGGGGTTTCAATCTAAGACAGAAAGTAACCATTACAACAGTAAGAATGACTCAGGGGTTTTCAGAGAAATATAGCGTACTAAGTTTAGTCTAGCAAAGAAACTCTGAAGGATGAAACAGGTCCATTTCATCAGAGATCTGCTATGACCCATGTGTTAATAAAAATTGTGCAACTTCTGCCCCTGCCACCAGAAAAGGATAAGGAATGCACACTATATTATATTATACACTCTGCACAAGTGCACTGAAAAAGAAGAAACAACTAGGACATCTATTATATGCATCTTTAAATGAATGAATGAAAAGCTTGTGTTGGGCAGCACTTAATATCCATTAGTGATTGTGCATAATTTTTCAGGAGTAACATCTAGTACATTAAAGAAAGAAATTGAAAACAATATGATGGAACCATGAATTGAAAAAAGCCCTGCCAACGTGTTACAAACCCTTGGAACAAAAGAACCTCTTAACGAAAAAAAAAAAAAAGAAAAAAAAAAGAAAAAAAAATGAAAGAGGAAAGGAAATTACTACATGTTACTATAACTGGGGCAGATTGTATCAGAGGATTATTAGAATTTGGAGGAAAACATTATTATTTCCTAAATTGAATTGGATTATTTATTACAGTTCTAAGAAGTATTGAACACAAGAAAGATTCCAAGCAAATATTAGATTAGACTGGGAAATAATATAAATGAAAGAAGTGGCTCTGAGATAAATCTCTATACAAACATTACAAATATTAAATTCTCCTTCACGTAGCTCTGATCTGATAAGGATAGCTTTACATTTTCTAAATACCTACTCCTGTAGTTCTAGTCACTACCCATGTAGAAAAAACTATTAGCCACTTTCTGATTGCAGGAAATTCCAAGTTCAGTAGAGGTACTATAGAGAAGGGATATTTTTCAGTCCTAATCAGGTCCCATCTCACACTTCATTGACACTTCACAGGCCTTCTGTGTGAACAGATTCCCCTAAGTTCAGTAGATGAGAAAATGGCATGCAATAATACATCCTTTCTAACATTATTCATATTCCCAGTATAGGCATGACTTTTACAAAGGTGGGAAACTGAAAATGTGGAAAAGCTGAGTTTCATTGTCTGCTGTCTAGGCCAAATAGTATTTGTCTACATCTTTTCTTTCTTTAACGCTTTCTTAACAAGAGCTCAAAAGAAATTTATAATAAAAGTTAGAACTGCACACTCATGGTGATCATTAAATGCATGTCTGCAGATGAAAGATCATAGTCACGTGTGAATGTGATTTCAAAGACATAAAATATACAGTTTGTGTCCAGCTTTTGTTACTAGTATTCGGCTCAAGAGCAGTCCAGGCTTACCCTACTTACGCTTGCTGGACACTTGCCATACATATTAGCAATCAGGGAATTTGATGTTTGAATAAATCCTCTGAATTGATGGTACTAATTAGTAGATGAATGCTTTCCTTTTCTGGATTTTGCATCACATATCAACTCATTATTCAAGTAATTTGTAATTTATAAGTATTTGGAGTTTGTGAATATTATCCTCCTTTTCTGATGAGAGCATTTTTTCTCATATGCTGCATTTGTGATTTTGTTATCTCTCTTACACCATAGAAGTGTTTTGCTATTCAACACAGGCCTTTGAATCAACTATTAGGTTAAAATTATGGTAACCAGAGACAACATTGTGACAAGAATGACATCATGCGACAGTTAAAAACAAAGAGTCCATGCTACTTCTGGCTACATTTTGGAACACCACCCCAAGAGTGTGAACTGATGACACAAGTAAAGCAGCAAAGCCAGAACTGTACACAACGAAACCAGACAGAGCTGCATTCACTATTTTCCCTTCTTTACAAACCCTTCCCCACTCCCTCTTTATCATGCTGATAGGAGGGAACTGGCCACTTGGAAGCGAGAGGGGGAGTTTAATTTTGGTCGGAGCCAAACTACTTCATGCCAGACTTGATGTTATAGTAAATCGAGAGCTTCAGGATTTGGGTGTTGTAGTATTGTGGGTGTGGTGTGGGTGCTGGTAGTGTTGTGGTTTTTGTTTTGTAGAAATACAGAAAGTCTCTAAACCCCAAACTGGAACTATTCCCAGGGTTTTTGACAGAAAAAAAAACCCAAAACAATAACAGTGAACACACACTTATTTGTAAACTATTATTTTTAAAAATGCATTCTCCTCAAATTAAAAGGCCTCCTAACAAGGCAATTAGAAAATCAAACTTCTTTAACTCATAATATTTGTATTAAACTTCAAATCAGTAGATAGATGAAGCTAACTCCTTTCTCCCCAGGAAAGGCCACTGAACTACAAGGACAGGGCAGACTAGCTTTCTCAGCCAGGACAGACTAACTTCAAGGGCTGTGCTCGAGGAGGACTGCTCCGGGTAATCCACAAACCCTGAGATCTAATGGTGAAGGAGCATGCACAGTGTCACTGCACAAGCCCTTCAGACACCACCACTAATTACCAAAAAGATATAGTGTGAGGGCCCTGCAGGTGTGCTGCATCAGCACTGACAGCCTGCTCTGCTTTGCAGCCTGCCTCTGTCCTCATCAGCACTGTCAGAATCTGAGCACCTCATTAACATCTGTGAATTAATTTTATCTCTGAGCTAAAAAAAACACCATCTTCCCCACTGTGCAGACAAGGCTGCGGCTACTCAGGGCATAAGCAAGGATCAATTTCATACACACAACTGGTGTTTTAGTTAAGGCAGACTCTAAATTTCAGAAGAAAACTTTTTCTATTAAACAAGCTGAGTACTTGCTGGAACCTGTGTCCTTACTGATCTCCCCTGAGGGACATCTCTTTGTATGCTTGTAAGGCTAGAAAGAAGCATCAGGAATTGTCTACGTGCTGTAGTTTGACTGTACACTTTGGTCCTGTCCTGATTAAAATTTTAACATTCATTACTTCTTAGAGGGTGTATAAGTTGATTACCTAACATCCATAAAGCATGTCAGATCCTCAGAAGGATGTAGGGTGTAGTATCCTGACAGTAGATCAAATTTTGTAGTTTTCTCCTTCTGAGGGTCCATCATTAGATAAACACATGCATGTACTTTTTTGGCAAGTACCTGAACATGTACTGACAATCCGGTGCTTCAACTAGGCAAGATTCTTGTGTACTGATACAGGACTGATTAATTCATTTATGACCTGAGTTACTGGTATTTTATGTGATGAACCCTGTGGCAGTTCACATGTCAGTAAAGGTTAGAAAAATAGCTTGAAGGGTAGAGGGTAATGACAGAAGAAAAATTTACAAATTGCATTTTTATTACTATTTACAAATATGTGATACTTATTTTTTATTATTTTCCTTTTACGATGAGAAAGGCTTATTTCATCTGTCTGGGACACCTACCAGCCCATTTAATGAACTTTTAATTACTTCATTCTTCATTCTCACAGCTCCACCTTTTCCCTATATGTACCACAATGTCCTTTATTGCCACATCTGAAACTTAGATGGAAAGTGAAATTTCCAAGAATCTAAATTACTTAAGTCACACAGAAATCCCAGAAGCTTTTAGCTCATAAGTGCTTCTGAAAATTGTATTGAAACTCTGTGCCACAAATATAAATCTTTCTACATCTTATATATTTTTGATGTTGTAACTGCAAATTGTAACCATTTTTGAAAATGTAGTTATTGCAGACATATTCAAAATACTGTCTCCCTAGCAATGTACAGCTGTCTAGCACCAACCAGGACCTTTCTTGTCCACTGAGAAAAAAATCTTTTATCATATTATCACATTTTTACTGTAATGAATACTAGACAAGAATGTCCTCCCTGATCATAAGCCTCAACTTTCAAAGCTGACCTTTAATTTATTGAGAAGAAACAAGAAAAACTGTTGGCTACTGCCCAATTACTTCTATTATGCACATGTATCAGCCAACCAAATACCAACTGCCACCTAGGAGTGTTATTTCCAGCAGTAAATTCAGGGGCTTCTGACAGGCAGAAATTGACAAAAATATTTGCAGAAGATGGGGACAAATGCTGGAGAAGATGTTGATCAGGTTTTTTTTTTTAATTCTGGGTAAGGTACATCTTGTTCCAGACCGCATGTGGGGCTGGACCACAGCATAGAAAACTATCTAAGAGGCTGCAAGTGTACAAAATGAGTGTAGAGATGGCTAAAAATGAGAAGGCTTACCTTCTTAAAAGGTGTGCAGCATATTGGATTAAAGGGGCGGAATACCTCTTGCATGAGGAAAAGCTGAAAGCATCGGTGTTGTTCAGCCTGGAGAAGAGAAGGCTCTGGGAAGACCTCTCTGAGCCCTTCCAGTGCTGAATCAGGGCCTACAAACATTTCAGCACGGCTTGTTGCAATAGGATAAGAGGCAACGATTTTTAACTGAAAGAAGGTAGATTCAGGCATGCGGACTAAACTTTTTATGAGGAGGGTGGTGAAACACCGGCACAGGCTGCCCAGAGAGGTAGAAGATATCCCACCACTGGAAACATTCAGATCGCTGAGCAAACTCTTCTAGTTGAAGGCGTCCCCTCCCATGTCTGATGGATCGGACTAGATGACCTCAAAAGGTTGCTTCCAAACCAAACTATTCTGTAAGTCTATGAGACTTTTCCCTGGATAACACTGGAAGTGACTGTTCCTTTATAATTTCTTACCTCTGCAGAGGGGCTCCTGGACCGTGCTTCACTACTTAATTACACTTCAGTTTGTTCTTGGTGGTCAGACAAAAGGAGGATGCTTGTCCTGCCTTTTCCAAAACATGCAAAAAAGCTAGAGAAAATGCAGTTTGCAGATTGTGAAACCTGAAAAATGCTATTAATTTTGAAACCATTACCAAGATTACATTTTCCGAACATAAGATCTTTTTCATAGAGAGTGCTACAGTATTAAGGGTGCTACTGGTGGGGTGTAGTTTGTAGTAGAAAATTTATAAGAAAAATCAAGAAAAAATGAGGCACAGAAATAATGTAGCAGACTGAATGACTCTTCTCTGCTAGTAGGGAGGACTCCAAAATATGAAACATGCTGGCTAGTTAAATGCTTTTCTCTTAGCTCATATTTTTCTCAGACACAAAAGGTTCTGCTTTAGTCTAAAGTTGACAGTTTCTAAAAAGGCACAACCACAGACCTCTACAGGACCAGAAAAAGGGATGTGGTCAGTATTCTACTACCAGTAATCTAAGCCTTATGGGAAACTGCGCCTTTCCAGTTTACTGTCCACTTCTGCAAAACTCTAGTGCCAGCCTTTAGAGGTTACTAAACATCAATTTACTTAGATCAAAGGCCTCAGCAAGAGTCAATAAAAATAATGGTAATAACATCAATATAAATGTACACGGATTTACTCAAGCTGAGAATACAGCATGAAAAAAATAATCAGTATGATGCAGGGTCAGGTATAAGTGGGAGTGACATTTGATTTGAGAATAGGAAAAAATCAGTCCAGTAAAGTAGCAGAAAAATTAGTGGAATGCAGTAAACTTCTATAGTTTTCTGCCAGGAAAACTCTTATGTTAATCTTACTGCCATTTCTGATTCAATATTTTCAGACAAGAAAGACAAGCTATTTCAGACAAGAACTTGTTAAAGTTGTATGTGAAACACCCTCTTGATTAGAAAGGTTTTCTTCTATGACTAGCCCTGAGACTGCTTTTGAAAGTAGTCCCTTTTCAACACATCTCCATATCTTTCTATAACACAGTACTTATACATTAGAAAAATGTTTTCATTTTCTTCTAGCTATACTTATAGTTCTATTTATATATTCAAATTATATATATTTACATTTGATATTTTATGTGTATTTGGATATGCATATCTCTGTTTATCTCCATCTTCTACCTGTGGACCACTCATATTTATTCTGTACTCTGAAGGCTGAAACAACTTTACCGCTTGGAAACTCTCAAGTTGACTTTAGTTGACTAAAAAGTCATGAAATACCTAATATTTTATTCTTGATTCATTTCCAAAATGTCTTATGCCTCGACTAAGTAATTATACAGATTTGTCACCTAGAACAAAAGATTGTCTGCTTTCACAAAAGTGAAATTTTGTGCTTAAAAATAATCAAGCAGACTAATAAAATCTTTCTTGGAAGCAAGATAATGACAACTACGCTACAGCCCTCTGTGAAATTATATATATATATATATAAATAACTTTATCATAGGTAAAAAAAAATATATATAGGCAGATGAACACTATTTTTTCTGTAATACAGGTTCATGTTGTGTTCTGAAGCAATTGAGCAGGCCTTCAACAGGGGCTTGAGGTTGACCTGTGTAGCTCCAAGGCTTGGAATGCAAGGTCAGCTTCCCCTCAACAATTCTTCTCCCTCCTTTTCCTAGAATTATGTTACATTTTATTTGTAGACTGAACTCACATCCCCACTCTCTGCTATTGCATAGGAAATACCTAACGTGACACAATATTTTCATATGCTGGTCCTTCTTCTGGTTTCTGAATAAATTAGAACATTTAAAATCCATAATAAAACTATGTTCACATGTCCCATAACAGAATCATTGCAGATTAAAACTGTACAAATTATTAACACATTTTCTTCAAAGCCTAAACATAAACATAGGCTTACGTTTAAACAAAATATATTGTATTCTCTTATCAATTTCCATATTGTTTGCATCAGATAAGATTTGAAATTACAGTTCCACACTGCACAGAAACTAGAGAGTTTAAATCACAACAAGTATGCTTAACATTAATTCAAGAGTTATGATGTGTTTGGCAATAATATAAAGAAAAAGAACATCACATTATTTGAGAAAGGCCAGGGAAGAAGATTTCTGAAGCGTGCTAGGATAAAATTAAAGGTGTTAAGAATCAGCAGGGTTGTCCATTTCAGGTTTTCTGCTCTGAAGCCATCTCCTGACTTGATGCAGGAAGGCTGTTTCAACTTGTTTGGAGCACTTGTACAATGATAAAAGTTACAAATATATTTACAGCTATAGATTATTAAAAAAAATAGGTTCTGTTCTCACGGGATCTAGACGTCTTTGGTATTACCTATGGACCACTAATGTGTATCTTAATCCTGAAGAAGGAGGAAATTATATGCTGCTTTTGCAACATAATCTTTAATAAGAATCTCAGTGCTTTACAAACATTAAATAATTAATCTTCCCCATTGTTCAGAAAGCAGTTACTCTTAATGTATTCACAAGCAAACTGAGAGCAAACAGCTAGATGAAGGCCAAAATTTTGCAATGGGCTACGAGAAATGAGCAAAATTTCCTTTGGTCTTTTTAAAGGATGTGCCAAAGATCTTGCAGGAACTCTTCTAACCATGTAATACGGAACATTCTCATCTTACAAGAGGTAATGCTGTATGACACATGAGCCATGAAGGTAGTCTCCCCTGATGGCAGAAGAAATCTAAAAATTGAAACAAATTATTTACTACCTTCACAATTTCACATAATTTCATGAGCATTTTGAAAGACTTTCCCAAATACAATAATCTCTTGGATGCATAATAGTGTACAAAACACAATTTCCTGACTTCTACAACTAAAAAGCACTTGTTTCCTTGTGGTTTAGTTAAATTGGATCTATTTCCCCACAATATAATAAGTAATTTTTGTTATAAAGCAAAACATGTATAATTTTTATTGCAATAAGAGGCAGTAGTGTAGAATTGAGCTGTGAATATTAAAGGATTTAAACATTTTTCAACAGTAAGTGGTTTGTTTTATCCATTTATTACTACATTTTTCAGAATTTTAGCCACTTAATGCCTTTTTTCTGGCAATTTACTCTATAAAAACTCATACAGACTATGTCTAGAAAGCTTGGAAAATTCACTGCCATTCTTCTGCTGTTCTCCAGAAGAAGATCAAGACATAATGCTGCTGTGAAACACACCAGCCTCTTCAGGCCCATGTATCAGCAGCACAGAAACTAACATACCAAATCTCTTCATCACTGAAATGAGGTAACACAGCATTTGAAGACAGATCACTGCCTCAAAATTTCATTCTATACATGATTTTCTTGGTGTGTTCACGTGTGACCAGAATGCAGCAACAACAACAGTTCTAATTCAAATTGATTTCCTATCATTAAAACATTAAAACATATTATACTATTCCTTTTAGCTTTTTACTATACGGAAAAAACAATTAAAAAAATTAATCTCAAGGTCCAGAATTAAGAAGTAAAAGACAAAATAGCCAAAGAAAAGGATATTAGCATTATATTACATATCTCTCTCAATACCAAAATTTCACAACAGGTCTATAGTTATGGAACTGGGGGGGAAGACAGATTTAAGAGTTAGATAAGGAAGAAACAATAGAGAATAGATCTTTTGATTTTAACTCAAACTATTCAGATAGGAGGAAGGTGTCAGTTTTTATCTTAGTACAGATCAGTCAGCTTAAAGGAGCAGCTCTGCAATCTCACATGAAAAACAAATCATCATGTTTAAGCACTTAATTTTTCCCTGAAGCGGAACTACTTTCCCTCATATCTCAGTGGTTTTGTCTCTCTCAGCATATGACTGTTTTTTCTCTCTGTGGAGCATTGCCAGATTTCATCCTTGCCTTGATCGTGCCTATGCTGAGACTATATTAGTTCCTTAATTGTTTTAACAGTTTACTTCTTCCTACCAGACCAATATTCTCTGAAATTAACCATGAGTAAGAAATTCATTTTTTTTTTCTTTTGGAAAAAGAAAGAAAGCAGCAAAAAGCTAAATAAGTAAGGAGAGTGGGACGGTGAGGGTTGTGTGTTTGCTCAACCACCTCTCAACAGAACTGTGGAGTATCTGCAAGCAAGAGAGGTACCCACAGCTTCCCCTTAATTCATTCTTCTTTTCTTGTCTGTTCAATTACCCAACCTAGGCTGCTGCAGAATTAACAACTTTCCAATTCCATTTTTCTACATGAAAATGAAAAATTTTAAGTGTCTTTTTCATTTGAAGTTAAGTGCGAACACCTACATTGTTCTTCTTTTAATGGTGTCCATGACTGATGATGAACAGATGGCAAGATTTGGTTAAGTCTTAGAGAACCAGAATGTGGATTAATAATAGAACAAATCTGGCACAGACCTAATATCCAATTTCTCTTTGCTTTTTTTTCCTCCACTGATTTATCTTATTTTAAATCTACCTTCTGAACCTCTTTTTACCTTGCCCCTTCTCACTTCTAAGCAATCAGTTCTGTTCTGAACATTTCCCTGTCTTGATTTTTTTTTGCCATAATGTGTTACAACATCAGGGACCAGGAGCTGGACTCTGATCCTGATGGGTTCCTTCCAACTCAGTATATTCTATGATTCTATGGTCAAGGGGAGGCAAAAAGAACATAGGAAAAAAACCAAAATCCACAAAAAGCCAAAGCAAATCAACGAAATAAAACACCAACAGAAAAACCTTCTCAGTTGATATCTTTCAAAAGAACATGGACATGAACACTTACACACTCTTGCAAACACCTCAGAAGGTAGGACTCTGCTCATCCTCCTGTATCATGCAACTCTCACCTCACTGACGTTAGCCAGCAGATACCCGAAATAACCCTACTCCCCTATGTGATCCTTTCACATGCTGCATATTGACATTTATTTCCCTATTTATCTCGTGATATCTCCCTCCTATTTGATCTTCCTTTTATGTTGATAGTATCAATTTTTGCCTGAGACTGAGTCTAATAATGATTTTTTCCCCTAAAAATTAGCTTAAAAATGCTAATATTAAAAGGCAATTAATAGGAACAGACTTCAATACTTTGGTTCCTTGTACACCACAAATATTCTTGGTCTTTCAAAGTCATAGTATACTAACTGTAATTGCTAATTTTTACTGGTCATGTCTTTTTGGAAGAAGAACTGAGTGGGGGGAGTAAGAGGGAAGATTGGAGATGTGCCAACTTCCTTTGAAAACTTTGATGTAAACCAAATACCTAAAAGAACTGCACACATTTAAATTATCTTTCAGACATCAGGAGGTCCTGTCCTCCTTTCCTCATGTGCAAAGAATTCCCATAGTTATATAACAGAAATCATAAAGTGAATTTATAGATAAATAAATGGTAGAATGGCAAATATTTGAGGGATTTTTTTCTCATATATATTATTAAAATAGAAATATGAATTAATTGCAAAAACATTTTAACAGTGGATATATATGGACAAATATGGCTATAAATCTGAGATCAAATCTGAGATGTATGCTTCCAGTTGTTTCCCAGTAGTAGTGGTAGGTTGGTTACTCAACCCTGCAATTAACTGTACAAATCCACATCAAAATATTTGGAGCCTGAAATAATTACATCAGCACGACTCAGAGAAATAATAACAAGTATTGTCTCTCTAAAATTTAGTAGAGCTGCCAGAAAATAGGGGAGTAAACTAAGAAAACATTGGAACAAAAGGAATAAAAGCAAAGATGTGGGAAAAAGGAGGAAAGTATTTAATGTCATTACTTTTCTTCTTCATTACTTTCTTCTTCTTCTCATTCTTTCCTATTCTCAGTAATCTCTAAAATATTGGTCTGAAAAAATAGGAGTTCACAAAATATCTGCTGTTGAAGAAGGCACTACATAGTGCTTTCAGTTTTCTAGCTCTTTGGGAAAAAACATGCTTTCAGGAGAGATTATAATTTTTTAAAAATTTAAAAAAAACCAAAAAAACCCCAAGGTCTCATAACCTCTATTTCCTCTTTATCCAGACTTCACCACTCTCCTGGGTATAAATTACAGAACTAAGCCCATATTGAATGTATTACACGTGTTCCAATCTTTCTAGATTTACATGTAAAAGATGTAGAAGGTGGGTATCAAAACATTAAAATCAGAACTGTATCAACAACCAACTGAAGTTGGTTTTGTTACTGAATTTGATTCAGATCATGATGCCAACATGAAAGTCTGATACACAGACTGGTGCTTCCTGTTATGCAATGCAATTTTGTTCCAGCTGGAATATTTCCAACTTGTATACAAGTTGTATCCTAACTTGTATTCATCTCTAATTCATAATATAGAGTGAAGGCAAACACAGGTCTAGGAACCCCCTGACTTGGCTTCCTTTTTCCATTTTTTCCAGCTTTTATCTGCAAAAGATGAAAAGCGGTGACAACTCAACCTGAATGCATTGGTGACGTGAAGACATTTCGAAAACTTCTAAGATGCTGGATCAGATTACTAGAAAAGTGCCTTTGAAAAGGTCTGGATAATTTAAAAAACTTTTACTGCCATTTCAACTTACTGAAAAATTACATCAGGGAAGTAATAATCAAGATATTTCTACCAGAGCATGTAAAGAGAGTCGTTAGGTGTCTGTGTATAGGTGTACTCCTCTCCATGTGACCAGGAACTTTACAGATTAACTTCTTAAATTGAGTGGGCTTCCTAGAGACCTTTATGTTCATCTCCACAGACTCAATCTGAGTTTTCCTGTTCTATCTGCCAAACTGAACTTCTAAAATACTATAAAGAACTCTGTATCCTCTTCTCTTCGATGCTGCTTGTACTACCACATCTTTTTCTTCCCTCATAATACAATTATTATCATTATATCAAAAGCATATCTATTACAGACACTGCTTTTATCCCATGTAAAAGTAACTCTACATCAAGAATTATTTTATATATCGGAATTAGATCATGCTTGTGTTTGGGTAAGGGTCTCAAAAGAAAAACAAGCTAGTATGAGCAATATGTATTTATTAGTGTGAATTTATCTACAGAGTTATGATCAGATCCTCACACCATATTATTTTAATTTTCTTGCTTTCTCTATTTTCTTACACATAGAAACCACAATTTGATTTCCCACACTCTAGCATTCTCCTCTTACTTATCTGTTTCTTGTCCTCTGTATTTGTACAGAGGGATTGGAATATGACTACCCACAGGTCCACGAATTAGCCAAATGTTCCTTTTCTCTCATCACATCAAAACTGGTTGTACAAAATGGTGGGACCACTAGTGAGAATTAATGGCCTGGCAGTCATTTTTCTTTCTTTTGATTTGGGCTCTGACCCAGGATTTGATGGTTCTGTAGTCAGCTTGCACCAGTGGAGCTGTCTGACGGAGACACATAAAAAATCCCCTGAGGGTGACTGGAAAACCTAGTAGGCTCCTGGTATTCACTGTGCAATAGGGTTTTTAAAGAGCATTAACAGCGAGATCTCAGGGTAGCTATTTAAGACAAGAATTACCGAAATATGAAGTACCATGTTGATCCACCTGTCAGCCAAACATGTCAAATATGAAACAGAGTTACTGAGAGGAAGACAGCTGTTTGGGGGGTTGTTTGTTTGTTTCTTTTGTTCTTACTGAAGAAACAATTTAATAAGGAGTAGCAGAAACAATGGGCTCCTTTTAAAAAGTAAAAGTGTCATGATCTGGCTCTGTCACAGCTTGGTAAAGATACAGTTTCAGAATTTATGTTACAGACAACAATCCATGCAATAATCCAAACTACCATCATTAATTAAGCCTCGAAAAACAAATTTAAGGAAAGCAGCTCTATCAAGACAAGACTTACAGTTTCTTTTCCATTTTATCCTCGCAATGATTTTTTTGTTTTTTTTTTTTCTTTTTATCTCTTTAGATGATAACTCTGTTTACTGGTCAGAATATCATAAATTATTTCAGATAATTTCAATATAAGCCTAGTATGAATGACAGGTTTTTTTCTGCTGTGGAAGGCCTTTAACTTCTAGTCGAGCTCCATTTCCTGCTCTTACAGACTACGCCATTAGCGATCCTTCCTTACACAAATGCCTCAAAGGCATCCCACAAACAAAAGTCTGCAACTGAATCCATTGCAAATTCTGTCCCACAAGCTGAAGATTATACACATCAAGATGGGGTTTGAGTTAGACATTGTCCCCGTTTCCACCCCAGAGATGTGCTGGAACACTTTATTTAAGCAGTTAAATAAAATGTAAAGTATGCAGCATGACTGTGGAGTGATTTTCTGACTTTTTTTCATAGTTGTTGGCCTGTATTTGAATTAAAGGTACAATTAAAGGTGATTTTATTATAGATGTGCAAAAAAGAATTCTCCCAGCTACAAGCAATTATTCTCTTCCCTGAAATACACCTGGCTAATACAATACAATCTATTAACCTGGAAGAAGAGGAAGTACAGCCAGTTCCCTTCCTTCTCTTTCCCAGAAGCAGTTGTTCATTAGAATTACGCCCAAAACATTTGTTTGACTTGAGGTTCCACCTCTCAACACTATTTCTAAACATGTAGTTTTCAAAAAAAAAAATTGTGTGGAGTTTAATTGCCTTAGATGTTCTTGTCAGCACAAATTCAACTCCATCTTTCTAATCTCAAAGTTATGCAAAGACATAGGTTCCTGAAGAGATCAGCTTTGGCACAAGAGACTTACCACATTACTAAGGTTTTCTCAGAACAACTGGGTGGATAAACCTATAATGCAATGCTTCTTAGAAGTGTAAAGATGATTTCACTCCTCTTCACATTGTCTTAAAAGATCATATATGATTCTAACAGTGCATTTTTCATAGTGTATTAAACACAGAAAAATAATGTGAAATTATTAATTAATGTGTAATTATATAATTCTTCATAATGCAGAAAACTCTCCTCCAAATTTTAGCCATGTTCTATTTTGTAAGTTCTGGGCCACGCTGTTAGCAGAAACTCTTGAAGGGGTTCCAGCACACTTTCCCAGAAATGTTTCTGCCAGTCTGAGTATCAACCTTGTCACTTTGTCATGGCAGAGAATGTACTTTTCCAAGAAGACAGATATTTTGGCCAATGAAGAGCTGTGAAATGAAGGCCTCGGTTTTTATTTCATCAGTCCCTCTGCAGAAGCTTTTCACAGGCTGATACTGTCAGCTGTGCTAGCCAAGAGTGCTCTCCACACACTCAGGTGGACTGCTGCCAGGCGCCCAAAGAGGAAAATAAGGTAGGCTTTCTCTTCTATTTTCATGCAGCTCCATGAAATTAGAAATTTTGATCTCAGTGCTCAGGCTCGATACAAATCCAGTCGGATATATGAAAAAGATGTGTTTTAGCTGAACTGTCCATTCAGCTTTAATAGACAAAGTACTTTAAATTATCATTACTACAATTAAAAATATATCTTTAACTTAAAATAAATTCTAATCAAAGGTAAACATGCAAAAGAAAAACATTGTTTTCTGTGGGCATTGGCTGTGACAGAGCACTTTTAGGATCATCATGCCTGCAAGGACTGGATATTTAGGATTGCCCTATATGTGCC
Organism: Cnemophilus loriae; assembly: GCA_013397755.1. NCBI lineage: Eukaryota > Metazoa > Chordata > Aves > Passeriformes > Corvidae > Cnemophilus > Cnemophilus loriae. The sequence goes on from VZTF01000538.1 coordinate 89,037, forward strand.
TCCCAGGATTAAATTCTGGAAACATTTCCATTTTGAATAAAACAGTGTTTATGAGAATCCTTGGGTGATCCCGCTATTGCTCAAGCCAACTCTGCAACCGAACTCCTACATTGCAACAGCGAGCGTTACTACCCTGAAGTCTTTCCTGTAACCTAACAGAATCCTGAATTACATCTTCAGGCTCCTTCTGAAGGACGCAGCAATTTATTGATATCTACCAACAACATTCACAACAGTCACTAATGTGGCATGGAGCCACCTAATCTAACCAGCTCTGTGCCAGTGCCAGAGTCTTCAATTTTTACAGCAGAACTAGGTATCAACTCCATTAGCTCTTAGCTGTAGGGAAGTAGTTGTCTTCCTTGCCACCCACAGGCGGTGAATTCTCTCTGTAATTTCCAACTCTAGAAAAAAATAAGGTGGATATAGTAGCAATGATTCTACATTCACTAAAGCACTTTACTGAATAATTAAAAAAACAAAACCCAGCTTCAAATACCTCACTTGCTGGTTTCAGGATATGAACCAACAGTGAAGACATACCAGATAATATTTTGTATCTTTTGTATCTTTTGCGCAGTAGGATATGGTCTGTAATAACCTCTCAAAGCAGACCTCAGCAATCTGTATCCAAGAATCCCCTTGAAATGCTGACAAGCACAAAGATCATCAGAAATTAAACTGAATGAAGTTTTGGATAGCATTGACAGTTTTCAAGTCCTTCAGCAGGACCAAATATCTGAAGATGAGACAGCTTAGTATCTCTGTCCCTCCTCAATGACAGAATCAATGCTCAGGCTACCCTCCTGCAGGTAAGAGGTAAATTTTAACCTGTATGAAATATAAAAAATTATTACAGAAGTCATAGCTGCAATGCATAATAACTATAAAAAGTTGGGGTAGACAGCAGTCTCAATGTTTTTAAAACTATTATATTAAGTTAAACTAATATTTTAACAGGTTTGATGCAATTTTTTTGTAGTTACATTAATTTACTTCAGCCAGATTCTTGCTCAGACAAACTTACACTGGTAGTTTTAATTTCAGATGTATAAATACATGTGTATAGAAGCAATATTTTGACAGAGTTGACACAGATGTTTTCCAATATTGTAATCTTCCAAGGCATCGGTTATGAAATGCATATTTAGAGAACAGAAAACTTCAGTGAAATGGTTCAGAAAACATCCTTGGCTCCTTTATGCATAATTACTTTTTCATTTAGTCATATGATTTTTGTTTAAAATATCCCTGATTATTCTCAATTTCTTTTTTAAAATTTAATCTGATGTTTATTGGAGCAATAACTCTGGACTGAAGTTAAACAGGGAAACTAGATGAGTTCTGATAAAAATAAGATTGAAAACCACTCTTCGCCAAAAAAAGGGAGATTCTAGCTTCTTGCATTTACTGAGCTTTGTCTCACAGGGCTGCTCTAGGAGAATGCCATCCACTTGTAAAATAACACTTATTCAGATATCTTTGTCCGGTTAGAGATTGTATGTGCCTTATTTTACTTGCTCAAAACCAGATACTGAGCAAATTGGGTTAATATATCTTTTCCTCTGAATCTACTGACTTAAAAAAAAAAATGGATAGCAACAACACTTCTTGGACACTTTTGCCCTATCAGCTGTGGAGTACAAGGAGCAGTTGCTGAACAGTATTATTTTCTACCCATCACAGAGCAAAAAGCTCTGATAAATTACAACAATAAAGGCTTCAAGCATTACAATCAATACTTAATGGAATAATGTAAATCCAGCTTGTGTATGACTTGGGGATTGTGTTCTTTTGCAAAGAGCAAAAGATTAATGCACAGCAGCAGAAGTGCATCTTTTTTTCCCTGCAGTCTGAGCTATGAGAGACAAAATAATGTGCTAAAGTTGCTTTGCTTGTGTTGTGGAGTTATTACATCTTTTTTTTTTTTCCAGCCTAGTTTAAAAGGAGACAGAAAGACATTGTGTCTCCCAGAGCTCTGTAAAAACCAAGTTAATGGTATTCTCAGTCTTCAGACACATTTACACATCCTCCATCTGGCTGGGAAGAAAACAAAATGCCCAGATTTCAGTAACAAAAATTGTACAGATCTGCCTTCAGGCAACAGAAAATGCATGTGATAAGGGAATAGCCATAAAGTGTAAAGGAGTATTTAGGTCTTAATGCTTATTGACTGGAGACTGTAAAGGAGACGTGAAGGATGTGTGAAAAATCCTAAATAAAAGAGCTGGCATAACATATAATGTGGGTAAGAAAATGTGCTTGGAAGGAATGCAACTGTCTCTAAAGAACTTGGTAAGAGGAGAAGGTGGGATGGATTAAATGAATGACAAGAATGAAGATAAACAGCATTCTGCATCCAGGGCTTGTTTCAGGAAACATACCATATTCTGCAATTCAGTTACCTAGGTAAGTTACTATCAATAATAACAACACTCAGAACGCACAAATTCGCCTCTTCTCTTTCCTTCTCTCTCTATCAAGTTGTAGTTTTACTTCAGATAGGGAGTGTTCAAACTCAAGGGGCAGTGAAGATGCTAGAAATAGCAAACAGAAATCATATTTTCAGTAACCACTCCGTGCATCCAAGGGACATTACTCGTTGGAAAACCCATTTGACAAATTTGGCATCAGTAAAGTATATAGTGTTTGTTTTCTAAGTTAAACAATGGAGCAGGAAGAATGAACAAAGATTTAGTTATAACTTGTATTTTTTTTGACGCACATAGGGTTACTAGAAGTGTTATGTTTGGTCACGTATGTTGCAATCCCAGGCCCAAAGCCTCTTGAAATGTTTGGGCAAAGTTGCTGGGGTTTTGTTGGTTTTTTTTTTTCTCTTCTCTTTTTGCTGTTCAAATGATGACAAATGTCATTTTTCCACTTATGTGAGTAGAAGACAAGGCTAGAGGTTGCTATGTAAGGCCTAGTTTCCCACTTCTTCAAGAAGCATATCAGAGTAATACCTTTCTTCCATTTCTAAAGCACAAAATGAAAACAGGATTTTTCCTTTTCTTCTCACTATTACCACTAGTAACCCAGTAGCAATAAAGTTAGCAATCATCTAAATCCTAGCCCAATATATATTCTTGGACTGCTGACACAAATTTGGGTTTATGCTAGTGTTGACCTTTATCTGACCTTTAGCTTGGCAGGAGTTCCCTCCTAGTTGTTTGACCTCAAAATGCTCTTGTGAACACCAATCACGCCTCTTTTATGCTAAACAAGCCAGAGTATTCCAGTCTTCTAAGAGGCTCTATCTTTATTTCAGAAGCCTTTCTACACACCCATTTCTGTACAAGTCATCTTTCTGGAAGAGAAGCAGCTAAAACCGTCACTTCTGTATTCCAGACAACAGGATCAGAAAATCTGCAATGAAATATTAAAAAATGAAAAAAAAAAAGGGTAGGAACACTATGGAAACGTTTGTTCATTGCTGATTCATAGATTCAAGTCTTAACTATGCATCAAAGAATAAATTAAATTTTGTAACTTAAACCTGACAAGCCCTAAAGTATGATTTGAGCTGACTGCTACTACTCAGAAATGAGATCTATGAGAAAAATCAATACTTCCATGAAAATTTGAGTCCTTCATAGCACACACACACACACACAAAAAAATTACAACATTAGAAATTATAAAAAAGTGGTAAAGAATTAATGAAACGAAACAAAAAACAAAGAAAATAATCCACTGTATCAATCTATGGCATGACTGCCTCTTGAATACCACAGGGTATGAAACTTTCCATCTCAAAAAGTGTATAGAATATCTGGAAAATGTTCAAAGGCAGCGAGAAAGCTAATCAAAGCCTGCAGCATGGAAGAACAATTAAATAGGCTTATACTCTTCAACCTGAAAAGGATGCAAATGAAACTGGCTGTGGTAAAGTTTTATAAAATCATGGGTTTCAGAAAGGCAGTGGAAAAGGAACTGCTGGTAAACAAACAGGAGTAAAATTTCGTTCTGTTTGGACTGCTGGAGCAAGATCACGTCCTGCAGGTATACCCTGCATACACCAATCTGCGCTATGTTAGCTTTTCTCCACTTAGAGAAATGTTTGGCTATGCGTAAAGTGAAATGGAACACAGCAAAGCAATCCAGAGTTTGTAGAGACAAATTCATGCAAAAGAAGTACTCTACTACCAATACCATACTCAGCCAAGCTGAGTATGACTATGAGCAGCATACATACCACTACGGAGCTTCACAGAGATGAATTTAACTCTGCCCAGAGACATCTAAGTAGTATTCCTTAAATGTCTGAAAACAACAGTGTAGTCAATATAGTAATAACAAATAAATATTAAAATCTCTCATGAATTTCTGAAGAGAAGTCAGAGATGTCTATGATGAGAGTAAGATCTCTTGTTAGATTTCCAACCTGAAACAGTTGAAGAAAAGACAATTTTCAAGCGTTAACACTGCCGTATCTCTCAGCAGAGGACTTGACACATGTCCTACTTCAGTTGCTGACCTAATTTAACGAAAAGTCATCTCATGGGACAGACTTCTAGTGACTCTGAGGACAGAGCAGAAGAATGAGATGAGGAATGAAATCCTGCCATATGCTATAACATATGTACAATAACATTGAATGCTTGCACTGCAATGAATTAATGTCAACATCAGCCTCTCCAATTTAAGCATACCATGATAAATTCCAAACTGAGTTTTAGCCAGAGAACAGCCACATTTAAATAAAATAAAACAAAACCAAGAGAGTTGTTCAGTACCATCTCTCTTCTTGAAACCTAACAACACACCGACGTATTATATTTTAATTTTAAACTCTGGCTGTTTTCTGTTACAAATGACATTAATGTTGTAGCACCTAATGGTATAAACTACACTGGGTAAAATGCCCCATATGTCTTTGTATGACTTTTGGACAGGAGAGCCTAAATGAATTATTATTATTTGCCACTTGTACCCAAAGGCTCCTTCTAGCCTGGATATATACTGCTCTCGTTCTGTTATAAATAGTAGGCAAATTCTGGTACTACACAAAAGGATTTACAATCATTGACTATTCAAAGACTTTACATGTGCTCAAAATACAGTTCAAGAGGTACAACTGACTTCATAAAAATTACAGACGTTTTCAATACTAAGTTATAGAAATCTTTGTGGGACTAGGGTCTAAAAGCAGACACAAATCTTCTAGGTTTGTTACTTTAGATCATCACTCTACAAAATCATGTTACAAATACATACAGCACGAAGTGGGAATACATTTACACCTCTCTGGAAACAAAAAGAAACAGCATCTTATATACGCTTTATGGAAAAACAGTTAAAGAACATTTCTGAAACTGCTCCTTATAGCTGAGTTTTTGTTAGGATTTTGATAACTCTTAGAATTCAACTTTCTTTCTTTGCAACAAAATAAAACCAAAAAGAAAGCCCTGTATGCCAATTTTCTAAATGACATTGTCAGTTTGATATAGTCAATGATCAGGGTAAAGAAAAAGTAAATAAAACAACTAAGAATTCAAAGGAAAATGGCTCCAGAAGGCTGGGTTTATTTCTATAGCCATGACTATAAGTAGCACAGGAAGTCAGCTGTAAGTACTATATGAAGTCATACTGAAACCATAGCAGGCTAGCATTTAGAAAAGATTATAGCTCCTTAATAGAGTGTTTCTTGGAGATGATTTAAAATAAAGTAACTTTCAAGATTAAGGAATGGAGTCAATGCATGTGTACAATCACAGATGTGGAGAGGAATGTTTGGGAAGAGTGATAAAAGGAGAAAGAAGCTGATTGCTTCTTTATGCCCCCATTGTTGATTATTTTTCCTGACATGTCTCTTAATTTCCTTCCTCAAATACTGAACCAGCTTAGTTATACCAACATAAATGTGATTTCACCAATGCTACCTCAGGTAGCAAACTGCAGAAATAAGAGTAAAAACTGTCCTTCATCTAACTTACAGTACCTCATACTGAATTTCTATCTCTGTGTGTCATATAATATAAAATACATATTTCTCTATATTTATATGCATTTTAGAAACTGGTGACAGTTTTATTCCTTTGTCACTACCAATGTGAGCAAAGATAATTTTGTGCAAAATGTACAAAGAGATAGGTACACATTTCAAAGCCTGCTACATATATAGCAAACTGACAAGTAGTGCCATTTGCTGCAAAACACAAAGAGCAGGGGCTCCACTGTCTTGATTACCAAGACCACTATAGCCCCATGCTCACCCTGTGCCTCACTGTCCCTGGTTTTAAGCTGGATTTTCTGTATTAATATTTACAAAATCTCTGGTTTGGTGAAGGTTAGTTAATTCTTTTGCAAAGTTATAAAAGTGCTAAGTACTCTTACTAATGAGATAGAAAAATCCAGTACATTTGTCCACGAGGGTCCCCTCCTTCACATGGATTTAACATAGTGAAAACTACCCATATGTTACAACATATGGCAGAATTCCAGTATCTCTTCATATACCTGATTCCTCATTCTCAGTGTAAACAAATAGCTCTTTCACAGGGGGATACTGAATCAAATTGGGCCACAGACTGAATGATTTTGTCTTTTCCTAGAGCAGATTTGCAAGGGAAAACTGATAAACCAAAACAGACAACAAATGCTTTTTCATCTTAAAGGAAAATAAAACCAGACAAAAACTACAATTCACAGTACAGTTATGGTACATAGGGCATATGCATTTTGAGTTTTTTAGTATATTTTAGAGATTTGCTGTTTCCATACCCCTTCTAACATGCCAATAACATTAAGTGACCATGGTCACTAATTTCTGGCCTTTTTTTCCTCAAATCCTTTCAGAAACTGAACTTTATGGCACATATTAGAATGCTCAGTTTCAAAGTTACCTTAGATTTACCAAGCAAACTTCTGTGCCCAGCACTGGAAAGACAATCATATTTTCAGTTCCATTTCATCCCATTTTTAAGGTGAAATTTAAATGCTTTGTTCATGGGAGCTTGTGATTCCATATATCCCTAAAGCCGTGGTGCGGTATTTTGGTGAAGAGATCTCTGCTCGTCCCAAGAGAATCCTGTTGCAAAGGAACCTCTGGCGGTGCTTCCTGGCACCCTGCAGATTAGCTCTTCTCACCAGTGCGGTGGAGA
>VZTF01000538.1:101188-135452 GCA_013397755.1 Cnemophilus loriae
TCTTTTATTATTATTATTATTATTATTATTATTATTATTATTATTATTATTATTATTATTATTACTATGGCTGCTCTTGGTATAATACCATAATATCTTATTTTATTTTAGTTATTAAGTTGTTCTTATCTCAAACCACGAGCATTTTTTTTCCCTGGTTCTCTTCCCCATCTCACTGAAGGCGGGCGCAGGGGTAAAGAGTAAGCAGCTGCATGGTACTTTGTTGCCGACTGGGATTAAAATACCACAGGCAGGCAAACACTAAGTCTTAAAACCACCACAGGGAGTCTCCCTGTATATCTTTCGGATGTGGTAGAAGCAGCAGGAAATATCATCTTGGATTTAGTGTTTGACAGACTAGTGCCTCTGTCAGTAATCNGATGGGAAGGAGCTCAGCCAGGACAGTTGACTTGAGCTTGCCAAAGGGCTATTCCATACCACTGAACGTCATGCCCAGTATATAAACTGGGGAGAAATGGCCAAGAGGTACCGATTTCTGCTGGGAGACAGGTTGGCCACCATTCAGTGGGTGCTGAGCCATTGCACTGGGCATCTCTTGTTTCTCTTCGTAACTTCACCCCTCTTCTTTTATTATTATTATTATTATTATTATTATTATTATTATTATTATTATTATTATTATTATTACTATGGCTGCTCTTGGTATAATACCATAATATCTTATTTTATTTTAGTTATTAAGTTGTTCTTATCTCAAACCACGAGCATTTTTTTTCCCTGGTTCTCTTCCCCATCTCACTGAAGGCGGGCGCAGGGGTAAAGAGTAAGCAGCTGCATGGTACTTTGTTGCCGACTGGGATTAAAATACCACAGGCAGGCAAACACTAAGTCTTAAAACCACCACAGGGAGTCTCCCTGTATATCTTTCGGATGTGGTAGAAGCAGCAGGAAATATCATCTTGGATTTAGTGTTTGACAGACTAGTGCCTCTGTCAGTAATCTGAAGGCAGTAAATGTCTGTTTGAAAAAATGCATGATGACTTAAAGGTTCTATTTACTAATGAGCTGAAAGCTGCTCCTGAGAAATCTAACAGTTACCAAACTAAAGCAAGAGTGAGACAATGGTCAGCAATTTAATTCAACAGTTTCAGAAAATAACACAGCAACAACCATGAAGATTCATTTTGATAATTTAATAATACATCCTCTCTTTTTTTTTGTGTACCAAGAAAATGAACTAAGTCCCTGACTAAATGACATGAACAAAGACTCTTCGTGTTTAATCTGAAGAATAAGGACAAGCTCCAGTTCTGATATGAAATGATGTGGAAGTATCCTTTGCTCAGATTCAGCTGGCAGTACTACCAAGTGAGGAACTACCTGACATTTTTAATGTGTGACTTTTACATGTAAATTTAAGAAAAGGTCAGGTTTATCTCACGAAACAAAACTAAACGGTTGGGCCAGGTTCGACTGTGTGTTGAGTTCTGGACTGTGCAACGGGTCTGCGATGTCACAAAAAGCATTTAAGCACAGGATCAAGGGTAGCTCAGGCTTCAGCAGTTACACATCTCAGTTTCGACCTTCTGGACTGTCTGTCACTCACCAAATATTTTTATGACAGATCCACAGAAAATGTGCTCTGTAATTTATTGTTAATAATTACTGTGGTGGTGTAATGACAGCAGAGTCTACTTCTGTGCCTACTTCATCCCTGCAGTGAAGAATCAGACTTTTCATTTATTCTTTTTAACAATAGATTTTGTATGCTTTGATACATTGTATAATTTTTTATCACACTTGAAATTCCTTTGGTGTGGCTGAATCTGCCCAAGAGAGATTATTGCCAGCCATTTGGGCTGCCGACCTTTACTGCTTACTAACCCAAACCACCCTCTGCAACTTAATAGTTTAAATATATTTTTCTTAGATACCTGTCTCATCTACCTCCAGGCATCTTCTTACTGGTTAAAATTTCAAGACTGAAAAATTCATTAATCATTTCTAAAATGAGCTTCAAACTACAAATTGCAATTTATTACATTGTCTGTAAGTAAGAATCTGTATTTTATTTTATACCTTTCTATCCCTTCAAATTCTGGATGTTCCCTGACTCTATACTGAGTGAATCTTCTACCTCTTCTATTTGCACTCCCAGCATCTGTTTTGACTGCTAATAATTTTATATGTCCAACAAACCTTTGCTGATCTATCCCTGTTAGACAAAACTGAAAATTTGTATCAAGAATAGTCAAAATCCTTATATACATATATATATTTAATATATATACATATGTATATTTATATATAATATATATACATATATATATTTAATTCAAAAAGAAAATACTATGTCCCTTTTACAATGAATAAGCTTTTAATTTTTTAGTTTTAAATTAGCAATCAGCTTCTACGGCTGAGGGCTAGCTTATTCCTTTGACGTTGGCTAGTAAAAATCCTTGGAACATAAATATACGCAATAAGCCAATAACTCTGCCTGCCTTTCTGCTGCTCTTGAGGGTAACTCAGTTCTGGCAAACAGACGGGTAATAGGAATTAGAAGGAGGGGAAAAAAACAGCAATAAAAATATAAATCACAAAAGGAAGGAAATCCATTTGGTCCTTGGCAGCAAAGACACCGCTCAGCTAATCCATGCTGAGTGCAATCCAATAGTCCTTTATATAATCCTGTTCTTGTGGAAGAAAATTAAAGTTTAATGCAATAAAGGCTGACACAAATCACTTTTGTTGCCCAGAAGCAGATTAAAGAACAGTTAAAATCATACAAATCTAATTTATTTTCTGTTGTTGTTGTTGTTTTATTTTATCCAGTGACATATTTATTCTTTAATTCACAGCATTAGTTTTTGATTATTAAGCATACATTCCCAATGTAAGAAAGATTTTGTGATGCAAAGAAAGGAAAAGAAAATAGTGACAGCCAAGAAATTATTCATTTTTAAATGGTACATGTTAAGGTTCTTTCAAAATTCCATAAATTTTTCATAAGTTCATATGGGTCCTTACCTTTAATCAATCTGTGTCCAGGGGATTTTAAAATAAGCATAAAAGAAGTGGAGAGCTATCATTCATTATTGGAGCTGTACAGGTCACTCCCATTATCTAACACTCTTGGTACATACACTTTTGTTGTTCTGCAACACGTTAGAGGTCTGTCAACAACGGATAAACTGAGAATTTCTGCAAGAGAGACAACAATGTAAGAGAATTGTGACCATGATCTTCCGTTTTATTACTCCAGCCAAAAGCCTCAACATGCCCTTCATCAGCAAATAGGACTGAAAAAACCCCAACAAAACAAAACGAGGTGAAAACAGACTCTGGGCATATTATGCTCGATACAACATATTCTTTCATGACAGAAAAGGTTACAATTTATCTGCAATGTTGATCAGACTTATGACCGTGTTGAAATAGGATCAGGTTTTTCATTTTCTTTGCCTTTGTCCCCAGCTCCAACATATCCTCTATCACAAATTCCTTTGGGAAATTTCCCTTCCTACACTTCATATTGGTGGTACAACATAACCCCAGATGTATGTGGAGAGAATGCAGGAGACTGTGTACAGTTATCATTTTTCCCAGTAGAGCTATCAGAATATTACCCGAGGCACTAGAGAAGTTTGTGAAATACAATATAGAAGTAGAAAGGTTGCATAATTTCTCCAGTATTTCTCTTCTTCACAAGTATTTTTGCAACAATATCTCTGCAGGTGTATTCTTACAGAAGGAAGGGGCTACTTTTGAATAGAACTGGAGTTAAAAACATACCTTAAAAACATGAAAATATCAATTTCATTTTCATTGTATTATACTGTCCTGAGACCGCAGGTAAGGGAAAGCCAACACCTTGTGCCAGTTCAAGGCCTCATTACTGTTAGATTTAAGGGATTCTCCAAAACAAGTTCATGAACAAGCTATTTGCTCTGGAAATGCCACTTTGCCAGGAAGAAGAGAAAGGAAACAGATTACAAAAACCTACAAAATCTGATATCCTAGGAGTACTCTATCGGATGAAAATAAAATTAGTAGGGTTTTATTGTGTCTCAGTGACACCCAGCTAACTCTTTGAGAGAAGCTATTTCATATCATCTTGACATCTCTTCTTGCCTTACATCTGTTCTTACCTATGGTAAGAGTTTAGCCCAGTCAGCTACATCAGCAAGGCCAAAGCAAAAGAAGCAACTTAAGAACCATGTCCTTTCTGAATTTCAACATGCATGCCTATTTAAAACTGGAGGTTTCTCAGGCTGCTTTATTCATACTTTTTTTTATTTCCGTTTTGAAAGGACATAGCGTGAAATCGGGAACATTTCTGTTGTGCTTGTTTCTTTTTTTTTTTCTTTTTTAAAGCACTGATTCTCATATTTGGCATGTGAAGAAAAGTCTGTACAGAGTATATAGCAAGACTTGTATATATTTAAGAGGACATGGTTCTAACAACCAATTTTAAGTTGGAGATAGTGCATCTTACAAGACCAGAATATTTCCAGCACAGGAAATACTAGAGTCTTATTTTTCCTATTTACTTCTTTTGTATATAAGTGATGAATTCCGCAGTGTATGATCCTGTTATATTGTGATCTACTCTAATGATATAGGATCAATCAGCAGTAAAAAAACTCAGTCTCTGGACTCTGGAGTGCCATTGGATATGTAGGTCAAGTCTTGGTTTTCCAGACCACTTGTACTGTTTTCCTGTGCTTGGTGGAAAAGTACTAGATGCAAAAGTGGGGGAGGGAGGATGGGGGTGTGTTTGCATGTGTGTGTCTGCATATATCTGCTTCCTAATCCCTTTGCAGACTGCCAGCCTTCAACTGCAAATGTCATCAGCACGAAGGCAGTAGCTGAACCCAACAGGTGGGGCAATAAACCATGACATTTCTAGCAGGTTTAATTGTAGGGGCTGTGCTGGGATACTTTTCAGTACAAACATGGTTTCACTTGATGTCAACATCAAGACCACTGACTTAGTTTTTACCCCAAGTCCGCATGAACTAGGGTGTAAAGTTCCCACCTCAATACACTTTATGACCTTTCAGGTGCCTAAACCTCTGACCTATATCATTCCCATCTTTGCTGGTTCAGCTGCCACATGGTGACAACCTGCTAGACACTGTGTCTGGTCTAACACTGATTTACTGCACAGTAGAATTAAAGCATTAGCATGGTATTCCTGTCCACCGAACCTGAAAGGGTTTTTGATGGTTGTAGGAGAGGCTCCCTGGAGGAAATTGCAATATACAGGGATTTGTTGTGAGCCTATTATTGCCTAGTGCTAAGACAGTTCATAAATTTACATCTATGGCATCTATGCTCCAAATTTTTTTCATTACAGCTCTTCCTTATGACAATTTACTAGCTGCATTCCTCAATAAAAAGGTAGTCTGCAACTGAAAAGTAAGACACAGACTTTATTTCACCTACAATTTTTTCCTAATTCTAAAGTATAGATATATGTTAGGAAAACAGATCTAATTAAAAAACAAAGTATATTTTTAAGACCACAAATTAGCATCTCATTTAGAGCGGAATTGTTTTGCTGTCAACTAATTTATTTAGAATCCATACCAAATTAAGGAAAAAAAGACCAAAATGTGCCCGGCTTTCTTTTCCAAGTACTATTACTACTACTACTACTATTACTATTACTACTATTACTACCATATATCTTTATTCTATAAAATAGAAAGTTTATAAAAGTTATTCTGTTAAACAATTAAGTACTGACCGTTAGTTTCTTTGAAGACAATCACCTTTCATTCTAAGATATGATCATTATTATTGCTTTAATACAACTATCAAAATGACATTAGTACTTGTATGTAAGGTAGTAAAAGAAAAAACTGATGTGCTCTAGGTGTAGACAGCATTTTCTGAACACTGCAAATACAAAAGTGGTGGATTCAGAGAAATAGGGAAGCAAAAAAGGATTAAACCACAGATTCAGAAGAAGAATGGAATTAACATGTAAATATTCCAGAACAAATTTCTGGTAACTTATGTTAGATGAAATATTTTTTCCCTTCTAATTGGATATGAACAGCAGTAATTCCAGTAATGCTAAGGGTTATACCATCTTTTCTTTTTGCTGCTGCAAATATTTAGGGCTTTTTTTCTGGAATTTTAGTTAGAATGCCTATCTCAATACCTGCAGTATTTTAAATTAAAACATTATATACTTGTTTGCTACTGAAGCTAGATGCCAGTTCTTAATTATAAAATTAGTTAAATTCCTTTCAATTTACGTCATTTTGTAAGACTCTGCATACAAAAGCATCCAATTAAGTAAATCATTTAAGCGCACCTGGCAAAGTTAATGTCTTTTTTCTCCTTTGTTTCAGTTACTTCTGTCTTAAAATTTACTGTCCTGCCAAGATGTTACAGGGCGTTCCTCTGGAACAGAGTAAACACCTTCTTGCCAAAAATCATGTTAAATTAAAAATAAAACCTATGTTCAGGCAAGTTTATCTATCATTTCCATTGAAGTCAGTGGCAAGGGTTTTGCTGAATTTATGAAAAAAAAATTTAAAATCATAACCATAAAGTGAAAGTGTTTTCAGTACTGCCAATCTTTCCCTTTGATAAGGGCAAATCCTTACAAAATCAGAATCATCAGAAAACCAACAGAAAATTCTCCATAAAACCCAATAAATCAACTCATGAGCTTAGTATATGGCAGACAATCTGCACAAGCCTCATTCGCTTTCAGCTTTAAAATAGGCATAAGTATCTGTCTGTGCAGTCCTTTACTGCAGAGTCACGTGGACTTCAGTGGTATCAGTGTTGTCTAACACGGCTTGGTGAAGAAAAACTCTGGAAATTCTATATCAAACAAACTGCAGGGATTGTCTTCTCCAGTTTGTAGGCAGCCTGCCACATGGTTATAAATAACATGGAAGTTTTCAGGTGTGAGAGCCAAAAAGTATCTGCTTCTCCAGACATTATCCTCCTGAATTCTCTTCTCCTCCTTTTCCACATCTCGAACACAAAAGCCTAAGCAAGTCCCTGGCTTCCCGCTGACAAATATAAAATAATTTTGCATGAGACTTCTGCAGGACAATGATAAGCTGAAAATGTAGGGATTTCACAAATATAGCAAATATTTTTTAAAGCTCAACAATAACTGATAATGTAACAACTTAAATTGATTTCAACTCATGTATTTTATAAATAAGAGAGCACATATGTGTAGAAGGCCACTAAGAATATGAGGACAGAGTACTGACTGGATGCCAGTCTTACATGTGAGTGACTATGTGACTTCCTCATTTCCTTGTGGCTCTGATCTCCACCAACACCAGAAGCCCTGAGCAGCTCATCGCACGCTAGGTCAAAGTCACCTCAGATTCAATGTTCCCTTCGCAGTGAGTGTACAAAGTCATCCATTCATCAATGTGAAGAGCTCACCAATGACAGCTTAAAATGCCATCCATGCTCTCACAAGACTTTACAGTACCCAGAAAAAAGAAGCTCTGAACAGACACACAGTGGAGAATGGCTTTTTGCTGGAGACCACAAGAGCATGGCAGCACCTGCTGTTGAGGTCTTTTCAAGTGTATTCCAAAATTGGCTGTTTCTCAAAGGCAGTTTTACTGAATAATTCCATGCCAAAAATGTATTTTAACTAAGAAGTAAAATATTAACTGGTAAGGAGCATGAGGAAGAATGCAGACAAGAAACATTGTTTTACATCTGTTGTACCACATTTTGTACTCTAGCTGTGCTGTATTCTTATTTTACAACACAAACATATATTATATGCTCAGCCAGTTCTGCTCAGCCATTTTTTTGAGAGGTTATCCTGAAATCTATATTGTTTTTGGAATTGAGCCCCTGCTGAGTAGAATAAAGTTGGCACATTTGTGGTATAAATCTTAAAACAATAATTATGTCTTTTTAATTAAGGCCTGACACAGTACTTTTGGCTATTTTAACTATGCCAGTGGCACCAGCTCAGGTATAGTGTTACAGTAATGCAATAACAATACTTTCCTACAATGTAGAGGCAAAACTAGAGCACAATAGTCTTTGAGTGCATTCTTTGAAATCATGGAGACATGATCAACTGTAATATAATGCATGAACTCCATCAGTTCCACTAGGTGAACAAGAGAGGCATTTTTACAGTACATGTCGCCTGTTGCTTTTTCTTCAAGTCTTATCTTTCCCCTGAACCCAGTAGGTTTTCTGGTCTGCTTTTCTGTAAACTTGAGTGTTCAGTAGCAATGAAGGTACAACAGACACAGTCTCCATCAGTCACCCTGCATTCCTTACTCACAACCATAAACTAAGGAAGATCTTGAAAGTTTAAGCATTAATAGAAACAATCTTTGTTCAGCTGCTTAACTACGGTGACACCAGCGAGTTCTCAGATGGATGACACTAGCATGAGCAACATGCCATACTTTGTGGGTGTAAAATATTCCAGTTGTAGATCCTCTTCTTCAACAGCCAAAAATTTTAACTGATACTGCTGATATAACTGTTTCTTCTGGGTTTTTGTTGACAGCAGTTCTAGTTATAAATTGCACCTTACTGCCCCCTCCAATCAGCACAGCTATATTGACAGTGTTTATGGTGTATTCATAGTCCTTAGTTTCTGGTCCAAACTGGAATCTGTTTGCTCTGTTGAGACTGTGAACCTGACTCCAAAATTAGCCAGTTTCCATCAAGACATCAAAATAAACCAAGACAAAACTATCAGATGGTTAATCCAATCTGCTATCAAAATGCGGCTGGTATAATCCCAGTGTTATTGGAGATCTGAACTCTACTTTTACAATGTGTTTGCAAGTACTGCAACATTTTTAGTTTTCTTTACTGCATGTTTATCTTGACTCAGTATTGATAAACAGAAGCCTGTGCAGTGAAAAAAAAAAAAGAAAAGAAAACAAAAAGATTCTTTAAAATCTAGGTTGCTTTAATACGTATTTCAGAGAGAAACAGAATGTAATATGCTGCGTTATGAATACCTGGCCAGAGTCCAACTAGCTATTAACCAAATAGATTACCAGGGAAGAAATGAGTGAAAAAAATCCCAGTCCTCAAAAAAAAAGAAAAAAACCAAAAAAGTTCAGCAATTCAAAAATAGATGTTATATGAACTGTCAGGTATAAGCGTGTTGTGAGGTATTTAGACAAAGAGGTCGATTTAATCTCCCAGTTGAACTCTCAGGAATTTTTTTATCGGGCTCAAAGTTGTTGCTATAATAAACATTCTTGTCTATGGGTTTCTGTGCGCACAATAAATGGGCCACGAGGCCATTTCAAAAAATCTTTTACTGAAGGTCTGCACAGCAGGGCCCGTTTTAGCGCAGCCCAGCTTAGTGAAATCCACTTCACAGAAGGAAGGACAGCAGACATTACGAATCCATACAATTTAAGCAAAATTTTTCACTAGCCAAACTTGCAGATAGGATATGACCAGGAAATAATTGAACATAGGAATGCAATATTTTTAACAGCACGGTATGCCAGAAGCAAGAAAACGGTACCTTAATGTCCTCAGATTACTTAAAATGCATTATTTTCCAGTGTCAGGTGCTCTGCCTCTGAACCGCAAAACTTCAGGAAATTACTTTTCTACTCCATGGATATAAATACAAGCATATTCTTTGTGTCAAATGTATTCAGACTACACCTGTGGATAGACATGGACCTTATCAGGTACTGAACAATCTTTCGAACTGCAGAATTTCAGCCAAGAACCTCACTTATAGCCTGATGTGATAAGGCAGAGAAGCGATGAAATTACAGACAACAGCAAGGACAATTTGGTAAAAAGCTGTTGCAACCCTGGGGTAACCAAATGAACACATTACAACAAATGGGGACAATGATTTTTTGAAACTGATTCATTATAGCAAGGTTTGCTACATTTCTAAGAATGTGTCATCTGTGACATGCTGTTGTTAAATTTCAATCTGCAACAGTAATCTAAACTGTAATTATAATCTCTATTCATTTTAGTCCATAAAGTGTTCCACAAAATCATCCTATCCTAAAGAACTACATGTCACTAATCTTTAAGTTATAAATAGTGGTATATAAAGAGAAAAATGAAGAAACCTGGTGGAAACAGTAGAAAAATCTGCTGCCAGGCCTCGTATGAGAATGTAACCACTTGGCATGACCTTAACTCTGTGGCTGCTGCTGAAGTCAATGGAAAAAACTAATTTTTAAAAATCCCATCCCGGAATTCACGAGTTGTGAGACCTTATAGTCAGAATTCTACAAGTTACTTCAAACATTAAAAAAAAATATCCAAAGGTGGNGAAGTTTAAAATAATGTGCCAGAGAACACTAAAACATCATAGACTATGTAACTTTTCTTCCAAGGGGATGGTGTGTAACTGAACTACTGCTTAATCATCTTGACAGCATGGGACAAGGAATATCCATGAATGACAGCTATGTAAAGATAGGTATCCAGGGCCTCTTTCAAAGTTACTGAATTGATAGAACCTTTGCCTATTCAGAGTCCAATAAACATATTGCAGAAAAATACACTGAAAATAATCGACAGTGAGGAAGAGAGACACATTGCAATGAGCAAACATGCTTCAGGCCCAAGAAATCTCCACTTTCCTTCTAAGGCTTGTTAAAGTTTTGAAGTCATAAAGCCATGAAGAAGGGCTGTTCTGTTTTTCTAGCCATGAAATCTCCACATTAGTTCTTTCAAAGGGAAATGGTTTCTGATCGTGACATAAGCTTAACCTGCCATCTATTGTGCAATATTGTATGGAGCATGAACTTGGATTTCAGATTCTGTAAATGTCAGCACATGTTATATCAATAAATCCACACTAGCAAATTTTTTAGTTCCCACCCAGACAAAACACAATAAAAGCTGAAGTGAGCAACACCTAAGTAAAGGCTACAGGATTTGGCAACTTTAGCCTCGCTTTCTTTTCCCCTCAAAAAACTAAGGCAAACAGATTTTATTTGATTTTATGCATGCTGTAGGAAGGAACAAGGAAAGAACTGGGAAGAACAGAAATTGAGTTTAAGGAAATAATTATTCTTATCCTTCCTTCATAGGCCCACACTACACAAAATCCACGCATCCAGGAAATCAGTGGTAAGGGTGAGGGTGAAGTTACTGGGAGACTTCAGGATATTCAAGTTGTCAGGAGGTTTCTTATGAAATTCATTCCTTACCCACTACAGTGATGAAACTGGAGTCTCACAGGTCCTTGTTCAATACCACAGTAAGGTACAAGACCATCAGTGTGCAATTCCCAAAGCACAGCCAAGCTTTCCTGTGCTTGTTGGGCAGAAGTATGAGCTTGAGATTACACTTTATTGCTAAACAAATTAAAAGTCTGGTATTGGTCTGCCACCACCACTAATAATCTTCAGTGTTAAAATAAAATTGAGATCTTTCTTTCAAATGAGTTTCAAGGAAGAGGTTTTCTGAACATGAAATAGCTAATCAAGAAGAAAATGTGTTTAGTAATTTATAAAATGGTAAGTTTCACTGTAAGACATATAATACCAGTGATTTATTAAGCAATATTATTCTCATGATTGTAGTGCTATATTATTCTTACATTGCCAGACAATCTGTAGAAATTTGTTCTGCTTCAGGCAATCCTTACCCTTGCCATACAACCATTGTTATGTATGTTTTTCTCATTAAGGTAAGTACTTTGATCTCTCAGAAAATGTTCAGCATCTTATAAACTGTAACATAAAACCTACACAGAGCAACATGATGACTGAAAAGATCATAACAATCACAACTGTAGTTCTCAGATAACCCAAAAATATACAATGGAAAAACGAGGGAGGAGGGGACAAGACTTCTTTTGATTGTCAGTAGAGATTTAAATTCTTTTAAGCATCAGATTATTTTCTCTTTCAGAGATGTCCCTTGGAGATCTGATTTTTACAGTCATCATAAGCCAGATTCAAGTAAAATAGTTGCCCTGTGGTAAAAAATCAGCCTTTATAATTCAGAACTCTTCTTCCAGAAAGCACTAACTACAACCCACATTACCGAGAATATACCTAACCAAGCACAGTCATGAATTCATAAAGCCTGTATTTCAGTGCCTTTAACATTTCATTCTGCAGACAGTTATCAATTTGAAGCACAAAGTTTAGTGTGATTTATTGTTAGCTGTAGGTCAGCCTTTTTTTTTGATACAATAGATGTGTATTCTCACAGAGAAGAGGCTCAGAGTGTAGCCAAGATGTGGATGTGTGAGGTCCCTAGGAAGCAGCTCAGTACCTCAGTCATTCTTCCATTATTTCATTCATCCATTTTCTTTCTGACAAAAGAAAAAAGCATTATTCCCCATTGCAACGCATGAAAATTAGGTTGGCCCAGTTTGGGCAGGAATCTCAGAATTAAAATAGTTTTCAGAGAAGTAAAACTAGTTACAAGGTGGCAATCAGCTTCACTGTTGTGCAAAAAAAGCTTTGACTAGGGAAAAGACAGGATTTCTCTGGGCTGGTAGTCTAGCACAGTCTGGGCTTCTTAGATACACGGTTTGAATCTTCCTTTGGAGGGATATTTCTGTCCTTCCTCTCTTCCAGCTCCCTGAGTTTTCCCTCCCTCTTGGTGTCTCTCATCATTTCACTATCAGTAGGTGTATCCAAACCCTGTGCTTCACACAAGCTTTTCTATGCAGAGGGGCTCAAGGAGGGCCTATAAGCACGTGAAAAGAAGTTTAACAAACACAGGTAAGAAGTAAATGCTGATAGATAAAGAGGAAGCTAGTAAAAAAAGGGGAAGGATAAATACCTTTCAAAAGAGGGAAGAGCATGAGTTTTAACATTTTGCCTATAGTGTTTTACACCTGGAGAGACTGTGCTGACACATACCAGCAAAGACAGAAAATTATCTAACCAGCATAAAAACAAGAAAGAAAATCACTTTAAGCGGAAGTTATAGTGTTCAAGGGCAAACCCTCTAGTTTTATAAATTGCTGTTAGCAGAGGCACTACAGTGAATCACTTCACTTTTAGTAGTAGTTGCAAGGTTTCAGCCTCTCTCAAAGGCAGTGATGAAAACAAACTGCAAATCCAACGCATACCACAAAGCGGCCATGGCTGAGCAGCTCAAGCCTGAACTGTCACCTCTGAGGTGTTTGAAAAGGCCATTTTGGCTGGGCACCAGCTCTGTGACTGTGTTTGGAAGATCATCTCCTTAAGGTATTTATGCTTTTGCTTCCATGCTCATCACACCAGAATTGACTGCTAAATACGAGACACATTACTTTCATTAATGCAGGAAACTGCTGGTGACAAATATACTCTGCCTGTAATTCTACACTTATTTCAGCACAATATTCAGTATGTTTATCTGAAAACAAACAACTGCTATTTAATTCTGTTGGGGAAAAATAAAATTTGACTTATGAAAGTGCTTAGTTGTACTAGTCTGCTACATTCATATGTGATGATCTTCTTATAGAAAGTCTAAGCGTTTCTCAGATTCACTATTTTTATTTTTATATTAGTGAATTTGGCCCATACTAGGAACATGGTTAATAATGGGGATCTTACACAATTAAGTAAGGATGAACAGATTAGTTTCAAGGACAAGCACCAAGCAAAAGAAGATATGTCAACATTTGCAGAACATTACCCAGGAATTTATTGCCCAGTGAGATTGGAAAATGCTCAATATTTAAAGGCATTGTAACATATTCACTTAATTTTTTTTCCAAATCAGAATCAGTGTAATATCATTCCATAAATTGAATGCAAATATATTCTCCCATAAAGTGGAGGAGAACGGCATGAAAATAATTTTTAGCAGGGTGTCAAAATGGTTTTGCATACAATGCTGCATATACTTACTGTAAGGTCTTCCCTCAGTCCAGAATCTGGTCTTCATTACCATAATCCTCTAACTGTGCATGATGTTGGTGTTATCTTTACTCTTTAATTTCTAAAAAGACCTGCAGTGACCCTCTATGCTCTCTGGTTTGGGCTGTTACGATCTGGTTTAAACAGAGAAGAGCAGAGGAAATTACTGAAACTAAATCTCCGCGAATAAAGCAGATCAAACCCAGAAAGGTTCGAAATATATCCAAAAAACATGATTAAAACCAAATGAGATTAGGTGTTGGTGCCAAAAAATTGATATATTTTATTTAGTAGTAAAAGAGGCAAAGAGAGAGAAAGAGAAAAGTCGGAAAGAAAGAAATAGAAAAAGAAATGTGCATGGGGGGTGGAGGGACAAGGAGAGAGTGGCAGGGGTTAGGTGGAAGCACATCACCCTTACAAGGGTCTCAAAGATGTCTCGTTGCTCCCCTCCATCTGGTCTTCTTGGTGGTGAGTGTCCCCTGTCACTGCGCCTCTGCCATGCTGCACCCCGCTGCCAGGCCAAAAAGTATGGAATCCAGTGGATTAATGTACATTTTGGGCAGGTGGTAATGCCCAGGTGCCTCCCCTAAGGGGCCTAGGTTTGACACTGTCCCTTGCAACACTGTGGATCTGNATTAGGTGTTGGTGCCAAAAAATTGATATATTTTATTTAGTAGTAAAAGAGGCAAAGAGAGAGAAAGAGAAAAGTCGGAAAGAAAGAAATAGAAAAAGAAATGTGCATGGGGGGTGGAGGGACAAGGAGAGAGTGGCAGGGGTTAGGTGGAAGCACATCACCCTTACAAGGGTCTCAAAGATGTCTCGTTGCTCCCCTCCATCTGGTCTTCTTGGTGGTGAGTGTCCCCTGTCACTGCGCCTCTGCCATGCTGCACCCCGCTGCCAGGCCAAAAAGTATGGAATCCAGTGGATTAATGTACATTTTGGGCAGGTGGTAATGCCCAGGTGCCTCCCCTAAGGGGCCTAGGTTTGACACTGTCCCTTGCAACACTGTGGATCTGTTGCGGCATGTTGCAGTGCTCTGGTGCGGGGTCTGGGGACCTCTTCGGTGGCGGGAGGGCCTTTGACAGGCCATGGCACCCCCGTGTCCTTCATGTGGATGCAGCTTCTCCCGACATAAAGGGGCCCCACAGCTGAGCTACTCTGCACAGTGGAGGATGGGCATTCACTGCCTCTGGCCAGAGGCTTTTTCATTACACATCCAAAGCCTCTCTCCCCGTACCCTTTGGTGCGAGGGTCTGTTCGAGCCTGGCAGCTGGTAGCCCTGGGGCTGTGGTCTCCACCTTGAAGGTGTTAGGCTTGTGCTTTGTGAATGTTCCCAGCCCTGAGTTGTTACTTTATCTTATCTTCATCAGGAAGAGATGTAGGGCCTCAGTCAGGGCCCCATTCAGGATGTGGTGGTCTTCTCTGCAGCCTTTGTCATACAGTTTCTGCTCTAATAGGCAAAGGTCCTTCATGATGATGTTTAAGTCATAAACTATAATATTTCAGTCTCTGACATGGGGTTGGTTTGTTTTCTAATCTGTGCTAAAAGTACTCCTAGTTACTACTATTAAAAGTCGACTTTTGCCAGCAGACATGACAACATCCATCCTTCCAGGAACAGGAAAAGACAATAAAATTTCAAGTAACTAATATCTGGCTGTAAACTAATGAGTTCATATTGACAACCACTCCCAAATACCTCACAGGGAAAACCAGATAAATTTTCTTTAATGTTTAGACAATGCTTTGGAGGCCTTAATAATGAGTGTTAGAGACACACACACACACACACACACACGCACACGCACACGCACACGCACACGCACACGAGTAGCTGTGAAGGGTTTTAGTCTTTTCTGGCTACTCTGTCACATGGATCTCTATTTGGCAGTTGTAGCGGGTTGATCCTGGCAAAAGCTACTCTATCCCTCTCTTTTACAACTGGACAGGGGAAAGAAAATGTAACAAAGGGTTTGGGGTTTGAGACAAAGACCAGGAAAGATCACTCACCAAATACCGTCAAGGGCAAAACAGACTTGCACTGGGGACATTAACTGAATTTATTACTAAAAAAAATCAGAGCAGGATAATGAGAAGTAAAATAAATCTTAATAACACCTTCCTCTCACACCTCCTTCTTTCTCAAGCTCTACCTCTTTCCCTGCATCAGCTCAGGGAGATAGGAAATGAGGGCTATGACACGTTCATCATACATTGCTCCCACCGCTGCTCAGGGAGAGAATTCCTTCCCCTGCCCCAGCATGGGAGGGGGCAGGACATAGTTCTCCAGGACGTAGTTCTCCACAAACTTCTCCAACATAAGTCCATGCTACAGCTCTCCACAACCTAGTCCCTTTCTGTATTGAAAAAGCAATTAAAATACAAATAGGTGAACCAGAAACTTTGGGGTTTTATCTGGTATATGGATTGTAGGTTTCCTGAAAGCAAAGTGGGTATAAAAATAATTTCATAGAATTAAATTTAATGTAAAAAGAGAAAAGAAGCATGCTTCACGGAGCAAAGAAGAAATTTTCTTCTTATTCAGTGGACCAAGGCAACAAACAATTCACAGTGCAAGTTTATCGCCCAGCCTATACATCTTTACTAGAGACACATCTATGCAGCAATTTACAGGCCATAATGAACTTGCCCTGCCTATATTCCAGTCAGCTCAAAGCCACAAGACATGCCACCAAATCTGAACTAGAATATCAGCTCCACCAGAGCACTTGCTATGTTCAGACTGAGTCTGTGCTAACAAGGTTTCTAGCTGGTTTGGAGCACAGGAAAAACTAGCTCATGCCTACCTGAGAATGACCGGGCCCAATGTAACCCGTGATTCAGAAAAGGTACCTCATCCTGGAGAACTGCTCATGTCTCTTTGGCACAACACAAACAATTAAGGTTGTGGAACAGCAGTGAACTGAACATCTTATTTGGAAAAGGCGACAAAGAATTTGAAAGTGACCTCTCAACTCTTGGGAACTAAAGACCATGAAGATGCTATTAATCAGCGTTCTTGCCAAGAAACACTGGATTTGAGGATACATATGTGTTGTGATTGAAAAATAAGGACAAAAGTAGCTTCAGGAATGTTTTCATTAAAGGCAAAAATCAAATGAAACATAAAAAATACACTCTAATGTTAGTGAACAGGAATGCTGCCACATACACACAAACATGCATGCAATACTTAGTATCCTCTAAATTAATCAGACATGCCCCCAGATCACCTGCTCACTTATGTTGCCCAGCTGGCAGAAAGGCAGTACAGCCAACCCTGTGTCAACCCTTCCCAATTCACCTGGCAGACACAGGGAGTGTGCTGTAGGCAACATGCCTTGTGTACCACAACCCCTGATCGATGCATTTCTTCACATTTCAGTCAGTGGGGGCTGGCTATTGAGTAAGGTGTCAGGTGGCTCAGAGCCCTCCTGCTTCTACAGCCTACTACTGTGTTTGAGGCACTTTGATCTGGCCAGCTGATTTCAGCTGTGATTTTTAAGCCACTGTGTCACACTCGGGAACGACCTCTGGGCCACAAAGAGTTAACTTGTAAAATAGTGCTTTGTGAATTAAACCTGGCATAAGTTCACCATGCTTTCCTTCTCAGGGATTAGATCTTTACCATGCAAATTCTGACTGTAGACAGGTAAATAGATATACTGGAATAAATCAAACTTCAGTACTTACATTGCTAAGAACAGTAAGAGAATGTAATACACCAAGCAGATTTATATCCTACTGGGTAATCCTCCAGGATTGCCCTTGCTGAAAAGTCAGACCCACTTTATGTCAGAAGCAGTCAATAATACAGAAAACTAAAACATGGAATTGAGTGAGTGTCAATTTCTTAATTCATGAAGGGGAAGGTAACTTTTCTTTAGTAACCTCACCTCCCTCAGAAGGTGGTGCAATATTTTTGCAGCAGGAGAGTAACAGAAATTAGCTATTTTAGAAATATGTGTTCTTTAACTAAACAAGCGCTATCAAAGCAAAACAAAAATAATGGCAACAAATTTCTGACAAGACTGACTTGCATGAGGAACAAGGTGGGGTCTCCCTCTGAACCTTGAATAGAAACATTATTTTTACCTCCACGAGAAGCCATTATCACTCTTTCACCAAAAGGAAGGTCACACCATCTTTCACAAAAGATTTGCCTGCTCATAATTGCCGCCTGCAGTGTACAGACAAATGCAATCTTTTAAAATGCTAACTGTGTTATACTTGCACCCGAGGGATCCAATGGTACAAATGTAATGTGGCCTAACCAGTTTGTCTTAGCAAGACCTTACAGTGCTGATTTGAAACAGCTGAACTAAATCAACAGTTACCTTGAGCCAAAGGCCTTTGGAGAGCAATTAGAGTCAAAGCTTGGGTTTTGAACCCAATATGCCCTGTCAGTCTCAATGATTTGTGTTTGTTGTACTCAGCCTCATTTCCTGCATGAAATACGAGGTTGTATAAAGAGGAAAAATTCCCAAGATTAAAAAATATTTGACCTCAGTGCATTTGCGAGCATGAAAGTACACATGTCTAAATGACCATTTTGGTTTGTAGTACAAAGTTCTATTGATGTTGGCAGGCTGAGCTTCCCTGTCTCAAAGCCACATGAATGGTTTCAAGTTTCAGCCAAAAAATGTTTTCCACATGCTTTAGTGTGGGCCAATTTACACAGCAGATTTTGCAGAGACTGTGGCCAAGTGCTTCATAAAGGGCTGCCTTCTTTGGGATCAGGGAAACCACAACAGACACATTGCTAATGCAATCTAATTATCTGCTTGAATATTTTTCCAGATGTATCCAATGTCTAAAAATACTGCAATAAAAAAGGTATTATTTGGCTGCTTGGACTGAAACAGTGGCATAAAGAACCTGCTTGTCTACAGAGGAAGTTATAACGAAGTAATTCTGTGACTGCCTTTAAATCAGTCAGACAAAACTGAACAGCCCAAAGGTAGGCTATTTCTTGCCTCATGTTTGGAATTAGCGTCCTAAAGAAAAACATGAATAAACAGGAGCAGGGTTTTTTGTCAAAAACTGCATCTCTTTCTTACAAGGCAATTTCCGTCATTTGCAGATCACAATTTGATATCAGGTAGGCTCACCTAATACAAAACATCTTTTCTCTGAAATGAGATGTAAGACAAAGACTCTGGGCACTGGTATGTGGATAGTCATGTCATGAGTTATTGCTTATTTTTGTGATTTTACTACTGGAGTTCACTACAGGTGAACTATTAGATGCACAGGTAGGATCACTCAGTACCCTCAGTACCCCAGGTCCAGACAAACGTAAAAAACAAAGTGGCTTTTTTCCATAACAAGTCTTCCTAGATTCCCTGCTTACTGTCACTGGGGACTGTTTCCTTTCTTCCTGTTAGTGTGCCTGAAAAATCATAATTTGGCACAGGTTATTCAAACAGGAACTGACCATTCAATGGATTTTTCTGTAGTTCTATATCTTGATCAAGTAATATAAGTAAAAATACAGATGTATTTTTAAATCTGTAAAACGTACAGAGTTGCCATCAGGAATAATATGAAGTTTGCATAACCTGCAATTCCAGAAACACAGACCTGTTTCAAATGGTTTTTCCTTCTGTATTTTACAAAGTATTTACAACAACAAGTTTCATAAAGCAGATCTGCCAATAACAAGACTTGTTAATCCCTATAAGAATATTTTATTTTAGAATATAATCAAAAGATATGTTTAACATTTTTTTTTTAATATCCAACTTTTCCTAAGTCTAGTACTTACTGGGAAAATAACAAAGATGAAGCAGTAACTTATATTTATTTTCTGAGTATTGTCAGTTGCAACCACAAAAAACCAAACCAAACCAAACCAAACCAACCCAGAAAACCCCCCAAACAACAAAAAAAAAAAAAACCCACACAAAAACCCCAAACAGTAGGAACAACAACCTTGATTTCCCCACAAACCACTAGAATGAATGAGCACTGGTGCCAAGGTGATAGCCTTAAACAGGCTGGAGCTGAAGCTGCGGCTGCTGAATCTGAACACAATATAAGAAGAATGCTGGTAATCACATGGGAGACCAAGAAGAATCTGCTTTGGTATTTTTGGCATTTCAGTGTGATTCTCGAATTATCTGAGCTATTTCCATGCAATAATGTTTGTCAGATGTCATTTACAAGAGGCTGTGGTTATGGGTGTACTCTTAAATATTTGCATCACAAGCAGCATTTGCCAGTCTTATGACTTGGCTTATTGGATAAGGAGTGGCAACAGTGGGATAGAGAGCTTAGTCCAGAAACAGATAGTTAGACACCTTTCCAGTAGTTTAAAACACTGTTTGTACGTTTAAAAAGGAAAATAGACTTCATCATGTTCCCTGCTTTCTTCCACATTGACTTGCCACAGTTCAACATGCTTAGTTTTATTTTCATAAAGCAAATTTTTTGGCTTTTCAAATCAATTCCAAGAATCTGAGAGAGAGTAGAATATGGAATCTATACACTGTGCAAATATTTGCGGTACAATGGCGTATCATATAATATTGAAGGAACATTACTGGTCATGTATAAGGACATTTGAGTCTATCAGATTGCATGCAAAGCAATCGTGTTATCAAGTTGCCAGTCAGTATTCAAAATATTAATGTTTTGAACTGGTTATAGAGGTTGCAAAAATCCTCGGTCGGCAGTGCAGATGAGCAGTAACTGATTAGCAAAAAAAGTAAAATTTGCAACTCTCCTTAATTAAAATGAGGTTTCAAAAGTTCTGCTATGGATGTACTCACTCGACAGCATATTTTTTAACTAAGTCAGACATATTGTACACACTACTGCATTTTGGCTCTTTTTTTTTTTTCCATACTAAGACCAGCCTACTAAGGCAAACAGAGAGTTCTGCAAGTTAAGACGTACATGCCTACAGACAAAGCTATACCTGAGGCCTGAATCATACAGATCCATTTGTCATGTGCATAAAATAATGAGAAAGATTCTTGTGTTCCTTGTTTCCTTCTCTCTCATGTAAAATAGTATTTATCGTGTTAAGATCTCCATAAGAAACTTTTTGAGGAGCACCTC
The DNA here is from genome assembly GCA_013397755.1 of Cnemophilus loriae. Taxonomy (NCBI): domain Eukaryota; kingdom Metazoa; phylum Chordata; class Aves; order Passeriformes; family Corvidae; genus Cnemophilus; species Cnemophilus loriae. The sequence goes on from VZTF01000538.1 coordinate 122,059, forward strand.
CCCCTAATTTGTTTCTGTAGCAAGGAGAGATGGCAAGAGGCATTTAACTGATTAGCATTCCTTGGTAGAAAAAAACAAACAGAAGCAATTTTGTGATTTTGTGAAAAGACTTAACTATCAACAAAACTTAACTATCAAGCAAACTGAAATATGTCCCAATGTTACTTAAAGATACCACACTATGCTATATGTACCACATCGACCTAAAGCATTTGCTTTCAAAAGCTAGTATTTTAAAAAATATGTGGTATTTGATATTAGGCTTGCAAATTTCCAGCAAATTACTAATGTGTTAAAAGCTAAGCCATATTAAAAATGTTGTTTTCATCGCAGCTAAACTTGGTTAAAGATCACTGCTCATAACCACATGTGAAGAGTGCTCTTTCCTGAGACCTGTTGGATAATCACATAAAAAAATTTCTCTTTAGACCTTCTCTGTCAGAGTGATCGAGACTTTCAAAATGCAATTATTTTAAGTATTTAAACTAATCTAGACCACACTGATACAGTAAGGAGAAGGAGTGACTTCACAGTTATACCAGAAGGTCCAGTAGTGAAGCTTATGGGAAGTAACCTCCTGATCATTCAGTCTGAATCTCCTTTTTTCTTTGTCACATGACCTCATACCTTTTTTTTATTTTCTTTCATCACTGGTTCTTCTGTTCCCAAAACCGACACATTTTCAAAGACAGTACAGTTTTGCTGAAGCAAATCATGGCTGAAATTAGAAGTTCTCTCTGACTGTTTCATGAGAAAAAGATGGAAAGAGTAAAGGACAACTGGGAGGTCTGGTCAACAAGAGCAAGAGAGAGATCAGTCTGAAGAAATAGTTGGACAGCATCTCTACAGAAAGTGTACGGCACAGCTGAAACCTGTGAGTATTACCATAATGTAAACATGACCCCATTGATATTAATATTGACCATGATGAAATATCAGGTGTATTTTATTATCCTCTGTTTTCCTCTAATATTTTTTAATGATATTCCTTTCTAGTTTGTTTCTGATTTTGTTTCATCTGGGGTTTTTTCAGTGAAGGAAATTGTCTCTCAGCTTCTTGTTACCTTTCCCTCTTTTGGCCTTTTCCTTTACCAGCTCCTTTCTTTTAGTTTCTTCCAGTTCTTTTGCTATCTCCCACTTCCAGAAGTTACACTCTTACTAAAGGCTGGTAGATTTCTCCACAACAGTAAGGAGCAAAGAAGTAAAGGCACAGTAACAAAGGCCATGAGGGAGAGTGAATTTTGCATATCTCTACTCTTATGTGGCATTACCAGACAAGGAAATATATTTTCCATGCATTTGATAAAAAATTACTATTCGAGGCATTGGTTTTTGTTTTTCTCACTAGACAAATAATACCTGCATAACTGCAGATGCAAGCTCTGGGCTCTTGGTTAACTGAAAATTTTAATGAAACTGAAGAGTTCCCACCCAGCACAATACCAGGAAGAGTTATGTCAGTAGCACTGGGCATTAGGTACTGCTGTGGGAAACCATTTACCTTTGTTCCTTTCTGCCAAGTGTAACCCATAAACAACAACAATCACACTCAAATAGGGGATTGTTTTTTAACATGAAAGAAGAAAAAAAATGTTGCTTTGGGAAGTCAGGAAAAATAGAGAGTAATTTCAAAGTTGCAAAACAATTACATAAGACAAACTCAGTGAGAGTCTAACCTTTTCACAATAATTTTCCTGAAGTTGTAAATGTTTCATCTTATGCTGCTATTATTGTGGGTGCCACCAAAAATAATACTACAGCACACAAGAGTGCCTTCAAATAAATGGAGAAAACCTAAGAGCAAACACGATGTTAAATATTCCCATGCTGGTTTTTTGTAGAGTTTCCTTTCACAAAACTGTCAGCCTCATAGTAGAAGATTTAACATGATTCACATAGTTCTGGAAAACCTGTCAAGGAGGAAATGAAGACTTTAAAGCACAACAGAGAAAGGCAGAAAGATGTTCAGGCTCTTCAAGCCCTTACTGAGGTAGCACTTGCTGACATAGCCACTCACTTTACATCTGTGCACACACACTTGCAACAAGAGCTGTGGAAGGTTGACCTCTGTCAGGCTAGGGTTTTTCCCTGCTCCCCCGTATAAAGAAAGCTAGTCAAATAAAGTAACGTATTATGCTTTTTGTTGCAAGTAATTCCCAATAATAACACATAATGATATTTTGAACTTGCTCACTCTGTAGAAAGTTACTAAGTTCACAGCATTTACTAAAATCTTAGCAGAGTACATCTGTCATTTCTTTCAAGAGTAGGCCTATGGGTAATCATTTAATCAAAACCACTGCTGTGATTGCTACTAGGAAAGAAAATTACAAAGCAGCAGCAGCTACAAAGCCAGGATTACAAAGATAAATAGGAGCCTCTTTTTTGCTAAGTGTTGGGTAAGAATAAATTACAGTGTCCTTAAATTTGAAGGAAAGTAGAGTGGGAGAATTATTCATTTTGCCTCACCAGTATTTCCTAATTTTCATTTCATCTCTTCATACTTATAGTAAATTACAAAACTGAAAATTCATGAAAAACTGCTTAGAGATAAAGAGACAGAAATTCTGATGGTCTTACAAGAAGACACTTTGTCCCAGATCTACAACTTGAAGTAATAAAGATGTTTTGTTTAATGTCGATTTCTTGAAAAAACACTAAAAAGACACTCTCCCCATCATTCTTACAGGTCACCACACAGACCAAAGTATGAAAAAAGTACACGTTTATGTACTTTTCTCTTAAAAGATACAGCACTGTACACAGTATATGGATACATACTGGCAGCTCCCAATGTAGTGAGATTGGAGGGTAAGAAACTTGTCAGACTGGAGTTCTGATTTTTAAACATGCTTATAGGGAAATAAAGAACTGCAAGCAATTAATTTAATTTCAAAAGACTAAGAACACTCATTGTGAAACAGAACACTTTAGTAAAATTACTACCTCAATTTATCAAAATAACAGACCTCATACTGATAAAGACACTTCTATTTATATTACCTCTTGACATCATGTGTATTGCCAAGTGATCTTAATCACTATACAGTCATGTCACACAGGGACCTCCCAAATACAGTGCCCAAAAGTTAGGAATGCAAAGACAGAGACAGGATTAGACACTGAAGCAACAGAAAAGATTCATTTCTGAAGGGTAGGAGCACATGGATGAGAGGATGATGCTGCTGAACTACAAATATATTCTGTCAGCCAACTGCTTTTCGTATTTATATTTCTTCTCCCAAGTCTGCTATATCTGGCTACATGTAGCTTCTATTCTAGAGCTGGCTGAAACAGCTGTGATTGCAATATAAGTCTCATTAATCTTAGCCTTTTATGTTAAAACTAACACAGGCATGTAGCAGAACATCTAGGCTGAGTTTAAATATAAATTCAAATTATGCTTTTTATGATCATTCTTTCCTTGTGATACACCTCATTCTTATCATCTTACTGAAACTGTTTAAAGAGACAGGAGGAAGAGGAAGAGGAAGAGGAAGAGGAAGAGGAAGAGGAAGAGGAAGAGGCTACCAAGAAGCTGTGCTAAATGCACAAAGAGGAGGTTATGAAGGCTTACTTTACACAAGAGACACACCCAGGTGTACTTTGTTACTCAATCCACCATAATGTGGACAAGCATTGGAAGCCAATGGCAGTTTTGGGAAATAGGAAAGAGTAAACTTGCAACAGTTCTTTCATCTCCCAAAAACTATTTCCATGCCTGAACTTCTAATTGATAGCAAAATACTGAGAAAGAAACAGTCGTGTAGTCTTAATTCTCCCTATTCTATCAGCTACAATTCCTTAAGGATAAAACAGTTCCTGTGGTCTGAAATAATCTTGAACCTTATTTCCCATAGAGACTCTACAGTCAGACTGCTCTATGTATTTCAGTAAATCCTAATTTCCTTACAGTTCATCCCGTGTACCCAGTTCTCAGAAACTAATTTCTTGTCTAAATGAAATGTGACTTGCATCACAACAATGAAATATTCATTCAGCGTACTTTACTTCAATACCTGCTAACTTCAGAGTAAGGCTCTTGCTTTAAATTCATGATTACATTTTCTTTTAACACACACATTCAAGTATGACTAGCTCAGGATTACACTAAAGTAAGAAAACAGTGAATTTGCCTTTATCCTAAAACCCCATAAGGAGGCTTCAACATCAAAAGAATGCCTAAGTTGATTTGATGCTTGTCATCAATATTTCTCCACAGGATCAAACTAATTTTGAGTGTGTTAAATAATACTGACCTCTAATACTCCTTAATCTTTTTGATTTTCCTCCAACACATTAAGGAGTTTACATATAAAGTAACATAAAATAGGCTTGTATGTAAGTCCATTTGTATTCTTATTTTTTAAGAGACAAGTGGGAAAAGAACTGCTATACAATACGCCACTGGTGACAGGTTTGGGTTTTTTACTATGTCTGTTTCCAGCACACAGAAAATTGAGTTGAAAATAATTTGCATCTAAAATTCTAGTTTTGAAATGCTTATGAATGTACAGCTATAAAATCTGCTCAAACGTATCTAATATTCAGGGTATGAGCAATTTCTGCTTTATTGTTCCCTTACCCCATCATAAAAGCATCAGTTTAAATGATGTTATATTGACATGGTGACCATGTTGCAACACACTTATCAATATTAAGCAACCAGTCAAGCACATCAGCTGGTGTTCTTTCTTTATACATTTATACTTATTTTGTGTACTTAACATATTTTGTAATATGTTAAGTATACAAAGATATGCCAGAGTACTATTTACCTATCAACTTGATTAACCTTTAATAGTCACAGCATTCTGCAAGTCACTTCTTTATAACAGAATTTCTGGGCTAGATGGCAAGGGAAAACTTTAAAGCTTCAGGCATGTGAAATACTAGTCCTACTAGTAAATATCTGGAAGGAGGTCCATTAACAACAGTGCTTGAAGAGCTGTAAACAGATTTCCTTTCACTCTCCAGCATTACAGCAGCAACCTCCCCAACCCAGCCCTGAATACTAACAGCCTCTTAGTTTCCAACATCCCTCAATGGACGATCCAGTGATGCATCCTATAACCTGCCATCCTTCTTCAATCAAATGGGCTCCTGCCATTACATGAGCCACCAAAGGCCATGCCGCAGTTTAAGTAGCCACTCTCCCTGCTCCTAACAGCAACAGTTCTGCCTTGGGCCAAGATCACTGTTGGAAAGAGGTGCCACCATTGATTTACTCTCAGCACAGACTAAAGAATCATTCCTGTTACATCTGTGAGGATGTAGAAAGTTAGTTCACATGCTGCAGATCATCTCCATTCACTGCAATACATCCCTAAGAGTTTTATCTTCTCTAATGTCTGACTTGTAAGGACACTATGCTTCTAGAAGGCCAAAGATTCATAAAGTAAGTGCTGTTGGATACAGCTTAGGTAACACTTATGATGTGTGGGTTTTTCACAGGTTCTGTATATATGAAAGAGAGTAAAACAATTTGTTTCTCCAGGGAATGATTTACTCTGATGCAAATTTAAAAAAAAACAAAGTCCACATCCATAGTTTAGGTGTTTGACTCTTGGTGCACAAATAAAGTTGCCAACATGTGAATAAATCAGATAGAGACCATCCTGCTGCAAGCTCACCAACAAATTCAGTTGTACCGCTCCCTTACCTTTCCTTAGCAGATACTATGACTTCATTGTTCAGATGAGTAATTTTTCAATACATAGAGTTAACACTATCACTTCAGTTGCGCTTTTCGTGCCCAGTCTCTGGAGTTGGTCTGCTTTGTTGTCCTGTTCAACTGTTCACAACACCAAAAAGACAGGGAAAATGTTAGTAAATGTGAAGAAGTACTGAATTAAGATGTTTTCTGATACGAGGTTTAGAAGATCTCAATTTATTCATCTCTCAGAATACAGACTGAGAAGTGTCTTGATGACTGTGTGTAAGAAATCACAAAAGGAAAAGATAATTGATGCTGGGAAGCTTTTTAACCTTTCTGCCTAGGGTGTAATAAGAATCAACAGCTGGGTAGTGAAGTTAGATAAACCCAATTTTGAAATAAGGCATAATTTTCTATCTCTGAGAGGAACTGAGCAGAGAAACAGGTGAGTATGAAAAGTCAACATGACTTGGAATGTTTTGAGATAAAATTAAATAGCTTGTAAAAATTTCCTTAATTTAGATCTAGACAAAATTTTACATTTAGAAAGCATAAATCACATAACATATAATTGTTGAATTTTATTGCTGTTCACTTGCTTTCCTAACCAGCAACCTGCGATTTTAATTACATATGATTCACATTCCTGTAAAAAAAAATTTTTTCTTAAACTGTCCTCACGATATCATGATCATTTTCAATTGTTTAAGCCCCTGGATCTACCTGGAACTGGTAGATTGCTAAACAGCATACTACCAGTAGAAATTTTTCTCACCACCCTATTCAGAATTTTTAGAAATAACCAACAGTGAGAGCCACTGCCAAAACACTTACTGATCAATACTAAAAAAATTATTATTATCAAACTTCAGGGGGTAGCCTGTAGCATCACAGATTTACATTATTTTGGTCTAGGCTTTTTTTCCTTTTTCATTTGCCTCAGTCATGGTTTGGTGAAGGGAGGGAGCAGCATCTGTAAAAGGGTAGAAAAGATCCTTTTCTGAACTGCTTGAATATCAATACTGCTTGTACCACAGAGCCAGCTTTGGGGTCAAAGGGAAATGTTTCCTGTGTTACAAGAAATTTGGATGTCTCTGTCCTCCTTCACAACCGGGAGGATGGTCAGTCTCCTGGTGCTGCCCCCACCTACTTCACTTCCCTTTGTAGGGACCCCAGGCACTGATGACACAAAGGTGTTTCCTGATCATTGTTAGTGGCGTGCAGGAAAAGTGAAGCATAATGTGCGAAGTGGCCATTCCACTGGCATGTGACCTGACACACATAGAGTGCTGGGGTGCCTCCTTCTAGGAGAAGTTTTTTTGTGTACACGCATTGAATGACACACTCCTTGTGACAAAAGCAACATTATTTTCTTCCTTAGTCTCTGTGATCCTACAAGCTACTTCAGAAAGTCACAGATCAAGTCAGCAAGATGTAACTATTGTGAAGCAGAACCTGCCATAGAGATGCCACCTTCGTGTCTTGTGAAGGTGCTCAGTTATAGTGCAGGCTGAAGAGAGAAAGCAAAGCCTAATTTGTAAAGAAATACAAAACTATTGAGAACTCCTACACCTGATAAGATCAGTATCATAACTATATTTGTTTCGGGAAATGCTACAGCTGTCACCAACATAATTTCATTTTCAAAGTAGTTAGACAAAAATTGTCAGACCTACCAGGTTATGTAGCTTGTATTTAATTACACTTATTATTGGTTAAATTAACAAGTATCATAACTGAAATCTGGGCTCCATGGAAACTAAACCTCAAATTCCAAAGCCAGTTGATGCTTTTGACCAAAAAAGGCGTATTCTCACCAGGCTTCTATTGTGCTTATTGTCCTTTGAAAAGGAAATTACCTTATGAAGTCTATATTAAATATCTCCAAGCAGCTTTCCCAAAAGCAAATGCTTATGCCCATGTTCTTATTAAAGTATTACTAAATGAATTAAACTTCATTTGAGATTCCCTGTCCTTTAACTTTTTTCCCATTCTAACAGATGTTTGAGTAGTTTCAGACAGATTGTATTTTTGTCTGTTCTTTCAGTGGCTTCTGCTGGCTGGACCTGGGTAAAAAAATAAAATGGATACAGGGCATAGTTTCCCTGCTTCCCTCATTCCTCAGTCTCAGCAGTGTAGAAGCCTGTACACAAATCTGTAACAACTTTCCCTTGATAACAATGACCACAAGGTACAGGATAAGACCAGGAGTATTAGTATTACAAATAACAACAAAAAAAGTGCACAAAAACATCCTTGTGATCAAAGCAAAGACCTGAAACAGAGCTATTTAACCTGCTTCAGAATGAGCAAACTCATTGATGTGAATAACCATATTAACAGGGTTTCCAGTGCTTGAGCTAGGTCAAATATCACAGCACACAGTACTGGACAACCACATAGACATTCTCCTGTTCATAGCTTGCAGACAAGTGTGTTCATTGTTACACTCCGAATTCTCAGAGCAGCACAACACTTCCTTTCACAGCTGCTCTTGACTTCACAGCAAAGAGGTGTCTAAAGACATAACTTTTTGAAGCCATTGCAGTTGGTCAAACAAGTAAGGCAATAATCAGGAGACTTAGGTCTCACTGTGACAAGTTATAAATGTGAAGTTTCTTTCAAAAGAACCTCCAATCAATGCTATTCAGTGTAAAGGATTTCCTACTGAGTAATCTTCCAGGGTTTTTTTCTTGGCATTTTTAAGCCAGCTACCAGTCTTTACTGAACATATGCCTCCCTGCATCATAAGCAAGCAAGTAAGTAAAAAAGAAAAAAAAAAAAAAAAGAAAGAAGAAAAAAAGAAAAAGTGAACAAGTGAACCACTTGTTTATATAAAAATAAACAGGATTTATTTTTTTAGAGAAGGAAAGGCACACATGCCATGTTCATATATCATCCAAAACTCCACACCAACCTCTTAAAGGGGTTGTTCCCTTTTTCCACATGAAAATATTCTAAATTACAAGATTCCAGTTTGAAATAAGGAACTATAACAGAAAGAAGAAAAGTATTACTGGACATCTAGCATTTCTTCTAACTTCACTGCTATATTTCCTTTCCCCCTCAATTCTGGGACACCCAGTGCTGAACCCAAGACTCCAGATGTGGCCTAACCAGTACTGAGTGTATTACCAACTAATGGTCAGCTTGTTTTTCCCCAGAAACCCCAGGTCTTTCTCAGCACAGCTGTTCTCCAACAGGTCTCCTGGGGAGTGTGTATAGGTGCCTAAGACTGTTCCTCCTCAGGGACAGGATTTAATATTTTCCCTTGCAGACCTGCACAAGATTCCTTTTTGCTCAGTTCTCCAGCATGTCCAGGTCCCTCTGGATGGCAGCACAACCCTCTGGCGTATCAAGCACTCCTCACAGTATTATATGTCTGCATACTTCCTGAGGGCACACTCTGTCTCAGTGCAGAGTTCATTAATGAGGACGTTAAACAGCAGCAGCTTCGGTATAGTCTCCCCTGAGGTAAACTGCTGATGACTGGCTTCCAACTGGACTTTGTGTCTCTGATCACAACACTCTTGGACCAGCCACTGAGCCAGTTTTCAATCTTACCTGCCTGTCTATTTATCTAATCTGTACCTTGTTAGCTTGTCTATGAGGGTGTCAAAGACCTTAGTACAGTCAAGAGAACCAAGATCAACTTTCTTCTTCTTCTCATGAAGGCTATCAGATTTGTTAAGAGTGTCTTCCTCTTTATACATATATGCTGATACTGCTAATCACGTTTTTTTCCTTTGTGTTTCTGGAAATGTTTTCCATGAATATATTCCCTATCATCATATGAGGCCGTAAGATGATGCCAAGTAACATGTAGCTTAAGACTGGAATGATATTTTTTATTTCATAGGTTGCAAAAACCTCTCCCAATTGCCATAACCTTTCAAAGATAATGAAGATTGTCCTTGAAATGGCATTAGCCTGTTCCATCAGAATTTGTGGGTGCAACACATCAGCTCCCACAGACGGACATCCAAATTTTCACATGCTCTCTTCTAGGCTGACACTGTCTTCCTTGTTCCAGACTTTCCCTTTGGTCTCAGAGCCCTGGCTTCCCTAAGGCATGTCTTAGCAATGATGAATGAAATAAAAGAAGCATTGAGTACCTTAGTTTTTCATGTATGTCTTCATCAGTTTCCTTACCCCATTCACCAATTTTCTTATATTTTCCCTAGCCTTTCTTCAGGAAGTTTTCCTCGAAAACTATAGGTACATCAAGAGCAACTGCAAAGAATTAGAACTGTGATTAAACTCCTAGTTCTGCATACACAATTGTAAAAGTTAAAGCCCTCCAACAAATAAAGACAAGATAACACAAGGACAAGATTACACAAACACCTATTTGTGAATTGACACAGGCAGGTGACCAGAACAATCAAAAAACCCACAGCTGAAATGCAAAGAATAAATTTACTCCAGTACCTTGCTAAGTGGAGGATCCTGAAACAAGGTTGGGCAGCAGAGACACAGAATGAGGGCACAGGCACCATCAGGCTCAGTCCAGTCCTAGTGGGAGGCAGGGCTGCTGCTGTGTGCATTTATCCAGGGCCTGAGCACGCAGAGTTTAGCACCATGCTGCGATCTCCCTGTGCTTTTTGTGGTCTCTGCTTTGATCTCTCTCCCAGTGGGGAGCTCGAGCATGTCTGGGATAGGACCTACAAGTCTCTGTAAACACCTATGTTATCTCTACACAGAAATTCTACTTCTCCAAACAGAGAGGATAAACAGCACTGGATTTAATATATGGTTTCCCACACTGATATTCTCCAGGCCTTGACATTCCCAGCTGTAAGGTCACTTGAGCAAATCTATCCTCTCCTCCCCAGTCTTCTGCTTTCGACTCTTTCCTCCCAACGATCTACAATGTTAGTTGAAAGCTGTGTCAAAAATCCAAATAATGACTATTCAGAAACTTTGGAAAGAAATATCTTATCTTTATCAAGCGTCTTCAAGTCATAATCTGAAAAAAATCTGTTCATGCATATCATACCGGTATTTCTGTTGCATTCTCCAATAGTCTTTAATAGAGAGTTAAATTCTGTACCAGTCAGCACCAAACTGTTAGGGAATTCAATGAGGTTGCAGCTGCTAGCTGAGGTAGGTAAAATTTTCACAATCTCCACATGCACTGAATTTATCAATACTCAGACATTTGGCCTAAAATTTCCTTGAAACAAAAATTATGGATTTTATATATCCCCAGCCACTTGGCTACAACAGCCTTGAGAACATGCAGCCATGTGGTGGTTTACGATTCATTAGTATTCAACAAAGTTTGTAGCTCTATGACCTTTGATTTGGAAAGACATCAGAAAGAAGCATGTTTCATATGAAAATTCCTGCATTAGTGATCCAAAGAAGACAAGAGCAGTATCTTAAGTCCTATCCCTGAAATAATGCTTCTGCCAACTGCATAACTCTTAATTATAATTTCAAGAGATTTTTCTCCCTGAATTAGATTTGTGCCTATTCAACCATAACCACCATCAACAGTATGTTCCATCCAACCCCAAAAATGTCACAAGGCTTCAAGGTTAAGCTGCTCCTCCAAACAGGTTTCCTTCCCTGCAGATCCAAGAGAGGATATTCAATTGCTGAAGTGCTTTTTTGTTGGCAAGCCTGTCCTGAACAACTTTGTCAGTTTTCATCATTTCTGCTGGCTTTGAAATATAAGAGGGTCCATATAACAGCCTGCAGTTTTGTGACTGCTTCTCACTCTCTGATTTGCCATATGATTAGTACTCATTAGCAATGCTTCACTGTTCCAAAGGAGATGCTGTTCCCAAATTCATTTTTGAGATCTACTGCCATCCAGAATCTGTCTGCTACATCCTGCACACATGTAAGAGCTGATATAAAAGCACCCCACTAATTTAAACTTTAACTTTTCGTTTCAGTGCTACTAAATGTTCAGAAAACTGGGACAGGATATTTCCCTAATCTGCACCCTGTAAATTTATAGAACCATAGAATTTGGGGGTGGGAGGTGTCTTCCACAAAGACTCTTTGCAAATGAAACAGAGCAAAGTAGAAACAGATCCTGAAGTAATAAGCTTTGGATATATATCCTCAATAAATTAAAAGTACAGGACTACTATGAAAAATTTAAAGTTATGCAAAAACATACCATATCTCCTTAAAAAGATTAAAACACTAATAAAACCATTCTTAATATTTTACTGTTTTTACTGTGTCATGAACATGTTACTGATACAGTACTTTTCTAAAAAACACAGGGCAAAGGGCTATTTCCTTTTAAGCTGTAGAATGACTTTCAAGCAATCTACAGATAAAATTGCTGATTTACAAAAGCTTTTATCAGACTTATGATGGATTTTACAGAAGCGGAACTCTATATGACCCATGTGATTTGTTTTCATTTACAAAGGTGGAAAGGCTTTGAATTTAAAAATGGAACTTTTTCTTCTCGTGCCAGATGTAAACAATTTAACCTCCACTTCCCATCCAGAGATTTTAGCAGTTCAAAAGACTTCATATGAATCTTATCTGTATTATATTTCCTGCTGATTGGCAGTGCTTCACGCTTCAAATTGAAAGCCAAAAATGTGTTGGCTCTGAATGGAGACAGGAAACAAATAACAAAGAAAACTGGGAAATAAACATAATGAGTAGCTATGGAGTGCTGAAAACTATACTTAGTGTTTAATTCTTGTTAGTTCTTGAGAATCAAATCCTGCCATATTGATTTATGTCTGGGAAGCCTTGTTTAGAATAAAAGCATAAACAAAAGCCTTTGAGTATTTTGTCAACAAGAAAACATAGTTTATATTATCTTCAAAGCTCATGTCTATTCCTGACTTGACTGATTCCATGCGCCTTACTGTGAAGCACTTTGTTATTTCCATGAGAGGTGTACGTTGCATGCAGTAATTACTTTTCCCAGGGGAAGTGCGTGGATCTATTACTCACAGTCAGTCAAATGATTCAACAAGACCAACACTCAGCTCAATCAAGAAACCTGTCCTGGGTGTCCTCATGACTGGAAATAGAACTGATGTATTCTTCCACAGCAGACAATGCAGCTATTAGGAAAAAAAGATCAAATTCATTACCCCTAAAGAAATTTCTTTATATTCTTCCTCGAAAGTCATGCAATTCTGAGTCATTTCTCAAAAAAAAAACCTAAAACCAAAACCAAAACCAAAACCAAAACCAAAACAAGGAGGACAGAGAATAATCATCTGTTTTATAAAAAAGAATCTAGCAATTACTTCATACATTGCAACCAAGTTTTGCATTATTTGTATAACCTAATCTTATCTATCATGACTCAGTTATAAAACACAGAAAATAAGGCTGTACGGCAATACTTCAAGTAAAATCCATATCTTGCTTCTCTTTAATGAGGGAGCACACCAATCATAAAGAAATAATATATTTTAAAACCAGCAAACACTGCCCTGACAAACCAACAAGTGGACAGGTACAAAATCCTTACAGTCTTGTATCTGGTATGTTCTGTGGTACAATGAAAGTCAACTCATTCCAGTGCTGCATTACTGAGAGGTTCCTTCCTTCCTTCCTTCCTTCCTTCCTTCCNATGGGTCTGTACCTTTAAGCTGGGTCCGAGGGAGAGGGTGGAGCCAGGGGAATTCTTTGGCGCAGTTTGTGTTCAAGCTCTCCCACTCCTCCCTGTTCTCAGCTGCGCAGGGGAGGAGTTACACTCTTTCCTTTCAGCTAGCTTCTTTTTGTTAGCTGAGGCAAGAAG
>VZTF01000538.1:135553-215247 GCA_013397755.1 Cnemophilus loriae
CCGAACACCAGACCATCGCTGGTAGCTGGCTGCTGTGGACCGGTGGGGGGCTGCGGGACACCGCATCCCAGCTCCAGACCTCGGGGGAAGCCAGCTAAAGAAAGAGCTCTGAATCCACCAGCATTCTCTGCAGCAAGGAGGTTTAATATCTAACAGTATTCATTTTTTTTTTCCCCATGCCCCATGGGCACTTAGTTTGCTAAATAAACAGGTTTTTTTCATTTTCCTTCAAGAAATTCTTTTCGTATCGGTGGGGGAAGGAGTGCCGAAACCTGCCTTCTTTAGAGGAGACATTCATTCTAGAGTGTTTTCCTCCTAAAATTGTCTCAAAACTGAGACACTTGTTCTATCCAGTGGTTATAAAGGTGCGTAATCCAGAATTCATACATATCCTCTTTCAAAATTCCAGACATAGGCATTTTCCCATCTTCTCTTTCTTAATATGCAAGTTCAGTGAACTGGACCAGGTATGTATTAAATTACTGCCATTATTTCTTCTGTCAAACAACAGAGATCACAAATTTCAAAAGAGTCTTTTTTTAAGTACATGGTGAATAAGTAAAGAAAGAGGCCTACGAAGTATCACATTCTCTCAATATGAATGGCCACTACACAAGCACAGTCCAGACCTCACCCACCACTAATTCAGTGTAAGCTAACACTAGCCATGGACTCAAAAATGTCCCTTGGTACTCATGAACACTAGTGCTTCCTGCAACACAGAGGAAACAGACCTGTCTGTCTTCATGACATCCATGCAAACCTAGGCTTATCTTCATTAGCAGTTTGTAGACTTTGGCTCTAATTCAGCAACATCATCACATGATGAATCCTGGACCGAATTCCTAGTGGAGAACGAAACAAGTCCTCTTTTATCTTATCAACAGTATCTTCACAAAAGCGAAAAATGGCATGATTACAAACTTTGAGATCTTACACAGCTTACATTCTCTTTTTCTTCTTTTTCATTACTCTTAACATTATTAGTTAAAGCTTCACTTAAGCTTTTGCAGTACCTGCATAATGATTGGACTCAATGATCTTAGAGGTCTTTTCCTACCTAAATCATTCCATGACCCTATCTTTTCTTCTTTAGTCCTAACCTAAACCAATTCTCAACTACAAATTAATAGCCATCTTGACTTTGCATTCTGCTTAGTAGAAGTTCAACTATCCGTTTTGAAATAAGTCTATCAAGCTTTGTGCATGGAGGAAAGGAGGAAGAGTGCTTCCTCAACTGTAAAAGGGTCATAAACCATTAAGCAATGTTTCTGTTTATCCAAATGCTGTTGTTTCCTGGACTTGGCCTTTAAGCTGGAGTAAGGCTGAGGCTGATAGAGTTAAGGCAATGACATAAATATGTTTGAGGACTGTCAGTGCCCCAACACAAATATTATAGAACTAGAAAAAAGGTAGCAACAATACCCGACATTCAGAGGGAGACAATAGGCTGAAAGCCCATGGATGGGAAGGCATGTAGCAGAGGAGGGGTCTCCCCTTTCAAATGACCTCCTTTCTGCTCTGTGCCTTTGTACAGGAGACTGTTGGAATGAATCAGGTATTTTCTGGTGGACAATGATGCCAGCCCTTCACTCACATTTCTAACACAATTGCTCCCAGACAAACAGTGAAAGTATTACTAAGAACTGGAAGAGATTAGAGTGCCATTGAGGATTCAGCCATCCTTCCAATCACAAGCTTTCTCTTTGTAATGTCCTTCAGCCGTCATCAAGGAAAGGAAAAAAATCAAAAGAAAATATACAGCCCAAATGCTTACCGGCTGTTAAGTATTGCTACGTCATAAAGTTCTTGTTATAGCAGTTACATTTTATGAAAAGGTCTCAATCAGCTTTTGTATGTAAATTATATTTAAATTCTACAGGTCTAGTTAAGAACAATTTGAAATTCAACAAAGACAAACACAGGATTCTGCACTGGGGAGGAATAACCCCCGGCACCAGCCCAGGCTGGGGGCTGATCTGCTGGAAAGCAGCTCTGTGGAGAAGGACCTGGGGGTCCTGGTGGACAACAAGCTGTGCATGAGCCAGCAGTGTGCCCTGGTGGCCAAGAAGGCCAATGGTGTCCTGGGGTGCATCAGGAAGAGCAGAGCCAGCAGGACAAGGAAGCTGATTCTGCCCCCTCTACCCAGCCCGGGTGAGGCACGTGTGGAGTTCCATGTCCAGTTCTCGCCAGGCTCCCAGTACAAGAGAGACATGGAGATCTTGAAGTGGGTCCAGCAAAAGGCTACAAAAATGATTAAGGAACAGAAGCACCTCTCTTATGAGGAAGGGCTGAGGAAGATGGGCCTTTTCAGCCTTGAGAAGAAACATTTGAGAGGGGGATCTTGTCGATGTAAGTATCTGAGGGAACAGTGTTGAGGATGGATCTAGGCTCTGCTCAGTGGTGCTGAGCAATAGGACTAGAGACAACAGGCACAAACTGATGCACAGGAAGTTCCACCTGAACAGGGAGTGTGGAGTCTCCCTCACTGTGGAAATGTAAGAGAACTGTCTGGACACAGTCCTGTGCCAGGTGCTCTAGGATGACCCTGCTTGAGCAGGGAGGTTGGACCAGATGACACCCTCTGTTCCCTTCCAACCCTACACATCCTGTGATTTTGTGATAGCTCATGACAAAATAGAAAAGAATATGGTTGGCAAGAATAGGGAGAGGAGTGCAGATAAGCATCTGCTGTAAGATTTATTTCCTTTTTTTTAAGCAATTTGTTTTCAAGTAACCTGAATTTAGAGACTGAATGGTTTGCATGCTTGTATATATACAAATTATGTCACTGTATTCATAACAGGAAACTTGAAAAGTTGCACTACCACCACTCTCCTACCTTCAGCAGAGACAACACTTTTACTCTAGAACAGAAGTTAAAAAAACGCACAAGTACAAAGCTGTCATGCATTTTCGTGCCTATAGAATTGCTTCTACTTTAGGAATCTTTCACTTTTAAATATACATATATATTTATTAATTTCAGATTGAACCAAAGCAATTGTACTCATCTTTAGTCATATGGGGAAAGAACAGTTTTTGAAGAGACAGAGGGTTTAATTACAATAGGGGATGCATAAATTTAGAAATGTGCATTAAAATATATGTGGACTGTCAGTAAACAATCAACAGAATTTGCTGGAACACAAAACAAAAACCAAAACAAAACCCCAACACTTCTTCACAGAAACCTATACTGAAAAACCTCCCAAATTTCAGTTTAGTTGAAGTTTTCAATATTTTGCTAGATTACACCTGGTAAAGTTTGTGATCCCCACTTATATTCTCAGGTTCTGCTGGAAAATTGTGAATTACTACTCATGACTGACATCTTACCAAAACACTGAAGGCTTTAGCTCTCTAAGAGATGTGTTTTTACAACACGACTCTGAAGACCTATGCATCTCTTACCTCTTCTCCTAGGAGTCTCAGAACTGCACAAACTTTTTCCTAACAATTGCTGCTTAAATTTATGAGAGCCTGAACTTAAAGATACATAAAAAGCAAATAATTGGTTTATGTTCTTGCAGAAGCCATTTACTATGGAATACGCCGCTGTTTGTCTGTAATTACATCATGTACCGATAGTTGTTTGTTTTAGCTTAAGAAAACTTTCTCCTTTAATGCATTTAATTTTGGGAAGTTATGTCATTTCAATTGTCCTGTTTAGGAAACTGTAGGGCAAGATCATATCCTCAGTATTCTGTTCTATTTCAGAGAGAATCAGAAGTTTCCAGCTTACTCAGTGGAAATCCCCAGGTAAGAAACGGTTGCTATAATCATATATCTGGACAGACCAGCCTGTTCATAAAAGGAAAGATCGCAGCGATCTAGCCTGTGTCACTGAACTTTAGGCAATTGTGTACTCTCCTGTCTAGTAAACAGAGATTTAGCCAAGTAAATTGTAGTTACAAAGCAAGCACTCACAGCAACCATTCCAAAACATTTCTTTACTAGAGATCAGCAAAAAACTTCTCATTTTGATCCCATAATTTGAAATGTGAATTTTAAAATGTCAGTGTTCAGTTCCTTAGTGTTTAACAGAATTATGAGCCTTGCCTTTCCTAACTTTGAAAACTATGAAATAAACAATATCACATTTGAGATTTTCACAGATAAAGTGCTTAGTTTAAATACATGTTATTTAACATGCTGACAACACAAAAAAAATTAGCAGTATTTCAAAGAAACTCTACACAGCAAAGCTTCTCCTCCACCTATAGGTCAAACTTCATCAAATGAATAACTTTGAGTTACTGTAATGTTTTTCTTTGACAACCTGTGCACACTGATTAGATAATTTCAACACACTATACGTTAAGCCATTACACAATTCTGGATTTTTTACAAAATCTTCTAGAAATACAAGTTGGAATTATCTCAGAAACAAGATTCCATTTATTTTGCTCTAAACTTCACCATTTCCATTCTCTTATTTTCAAGAAGCTCACCTTTTAGAACATGTAAGATTTAAATAGCCCCATTTACTACAGAAATTAAGGTACTATTTTTGCTGTGTCACAAAATTATGGGGCCGTGTATATGTCTCAGCTCTGTGCTAGACACATATCAGCCAATATAATATAAATGAAAATGCATAAATTCTGCTTAGATATTGCAGCTCAGCTTTATCACAGGAGAACATACTCTAGCTCATGACTCTACTTGCATCATATAATGGCTTGGGTTGGAAGACACCTAAAAGATTATGGAGTTCCAATCCCCTGCCATGGGTAGGGACACATTTCACTAGACCAAGGTGCTCAGAGCCCTATCCAGCCTGGCCTTGAACACTTCTAGGCATGGGGCATCAACAGCTTCTCTGGGAAACCTGTTCCAGTGCCTCACCACACTCATAGTAAAGAATTTGTTCCTAGTATCTAATCTAAACCTACCCTCTTTCAGTTTGAAGCTGTTCCCCCTTGTCTTGTCACTACATGCTCTTGTAAAAAGTCTCTCTCCATCTTTTTTATAGGCTCCCTTTAGGTACTGTAAGGCTGCGATTAGGTCATTGCAAAGCCTTCTCTTTTNTTATGGAGTTCCAATCCCCTGCCATGGGTAGGGACACATTTCACTAGACCAAGGTGCTCAGAGCCCTATCCAGCCTGGCCTTGAACACTTCTAGGCATGGGGCATCAACAGCTTCTCTGGGAAACCTGTTCCAGTGCCTCACCACACTCATAGTAAAGAATTTGTTCCTAGTATCTAATCTAAACCTACCCTCTTTCAGTTTGAAGCTGTTCCCCCTTGTCTTGTCACTACATGCTCTTGTAAAAAGTCTCTCTCCATCTTTTTTATAGGCTCCCTTTAGGTACTGTAAGGCTGCGATTAGGTCATTGCAAAGCCTTCTCTTTTCCAGGCTGAACAAACCCAATTCTCTCAGCCTTTCCGTGTAGAAGACTCGCTCCATGCATTTAATCATTTCTGTGACCCTCTTCTGGACTTGCCCCAACAGGTCCATGTCCTTCCTGTGCTGGAGACCCCAGAGCTGGATGCAGCACTGTAGGTGAGGTCTCACCAGAGCAGGGCACAGGGGCAGAATCCCTTCCCTCAACTTTCTGGCCATGCTGCCATTCACGCACAATCTTTCTGCAGACCAGGAACTTAAAGCCAGGATTGGCCAGAATTTTTTTGAAACATTCCAGCTCTTCCATCTCCTGCCATCTCTGGCCAGCTCTCCCAAGGTCGGCAGTGCAACTTAGATTTGCTTGCAAACAACGAATGAGGAAGCGAAATAATGGCTTAATTAAAAAAAAAAAATACACAGCATACTAAAGCATACAGTATTTTCTAAACTCCATCACACATTTCCTCCTTAATTTTTTTGAAGTAATGCTGTTTTAGCAACAGTTCTTTAAGATCAGTACTGCACAACGCTGACTTGAATGATGAGTTCTGAAGATTAATTTTAATTCAGACTATCGTCATGTTACTCCTGGAGTGACATAATCCAGTAAAAGTTAAGAAACTTTAGGAGGTTTTTCATCATTTGCCTTGCTTCTCTCCCTCAGAAAAATGAATATACCAGACATTCAGAAAAACCATTATTTCTGATCCCTTTCTAATTTTCTTCCATAGCTCAGAATTGTTTAGATTTGTGCTGAGTGATGGTATCAGATACAGCTCCAAATGAATAAAAGACTGTCCATTACACCTCACCCCATTATACATTCTGTTCTTCACAAGCTTTTATTTCTGGAAAGTACATTACAGAGGAGAGAGCGCCTTTAGGGTACAGTACATTTCAAAACACAATTAAACTAAACTCTTCAAGTGGAAATGTGAAATGTGTTTGTATTCTATTAAAGCCTTTGGCCTTATCAGCCACAGAGCACTATATAACAAGGTCATTAGCAGCAAGCCACATAAAATGGAGAACATACATCAGCAGTAGAAAAACAAACATGAGTCCAAAACATCACAATAACTTCCTGTACCTGTTCTTGTTTGCTTGCTGAGCTCTCAAACATTGTGAGTCTCTGAAATACATAAAAGCGTAACAGCTTGAGTCAATATTTGCCGACCAAAGTGAATGATTTTATTTAGCATGATGACTGGACCTCTTGAACAAATACATCTTGTAGGGAGCATAACAACTGCAGGCCAGCCTGCAAACCAACCAGAAGTGTCCAACTACTCTAAATGTACATTGTGTCTGGGGACAGCTTAGCAGCTGCTCTAAGCTTCTCCTCACAAATAAAAGATAAGATGATTCATTTAGTTTCCCATCAAAATCTATTAGGAATACAAATTGGAATGATTTTATAATAAACTTGCGCTTTTCTTTTCTTGCTTTGAGATGGTTTATTCCAGTTTGAATTTCAGGGAATGAGTAATTTCTGATTCCTGTTCATATAGAAACCTTCAAAGAGTTTAGGCATCCTTTGTAATACCTAAACAAATGTATATTTAAACAAGTTCATCTGGGATGTGGGCTGAGAGGTACATAAAAAAATATTGATTGCATACCAATTACTACAGGAACCAAGTTGTGGTGAATAGGGAACTGCATCTGAAAATCAGTACAAGGAAATGTCCCTTTTGCCCATGGAAGTGCCAAACAAAGTAATGTCTTAATGCAATTTTCCTTTTTCTTCAATAAATATCATCTTTAATTATGATATGGACAAGCTGATGATTAGTCCTTCTTTTTGTTCTGTGCTGCCATTATGTAGCATTATAAAAAACTAGACATTTTGTGTATCAAGAAAATTCAGCTTCCTTTCCATTTTCTCAGACAAATATTTTAGTCAAAAAACCTGCACCATATGAAAGTGCTGATAATACAAAAAGGCTTCTTAGTCTGGAGAAAAATATTTTTCTGTTCCATCAACCTATATCACAGTTATGCAGCTTCTCAAATGCAACACAATCTAGAAAGATAACCTGTTGTGGGTGTGGGAGCGAAGTTTAGGTGTCACAAAAAGACCTGTGTCAGGACTACTAAATTTACGTTTCATTCTCACTTGCCTGTAGGAAGACAAGAACATCATCCATTAATCTGTCCTTGTGCATACAGACCAAAGGCCAGAATAGGAGCACTCCCTGCCCAACCACCTTGAAAGTTCAAATGTTCTTTTTCAAGACAAGTATTGCATATAAAAAAAGAGGGAGCTTTCAGTATTATATGCCTATGATATGTGGCATAAAGAAACCCTAAAACTGAGCAAGAACAAAGCCAAGACCAATCTGAAGATGCAAGTGGTTATCTCAAGGGTAGTGTGGTACAAAAATTTTAAGTTTGTCCAAAGTGATGATTTTTATGGTGTCTAACATGTAATGCAAGAAGAAAAGGGGTCTAAAATTTGCATGGTATTATCAGCATATTTCATATATTAGCTGGGTTAAAAACTCCAAAGTTTCAACTGCTCTATTAGAACAGAACTCCTGTGATGATGGAGAGAGGCCCATACACTTTGTAGTCAACTTTGTAGGCATGCTATGCAGGCTGCAGCTTGCCACAACTCAAAACTCATCCTCAATTTCTTCATCCATACAGGTGTATTTGCATTCTTTGGGGTTTTTTAACTACTTCACAACGTGTTTATTCAATTAAAATAATATTTCTGAAGTGAAATAATAAGGAGTGATGAATTGTTATTTTATAATTGCTAGACCAAATACAATCAGTTAAATTTGATTAACTAATGAAAAGCACTAAATAAAGATGCCTAAGTGATTTCTACAAGTTTGTGTATTTAAATCAGAGGACCAAGTGTGCACATTGCTTACATCCTAAAGAGTAGACAGACAAGATATGGATATTTCTGTAAAAATAGCTGAATGCTCCTCATGATATTCAGTATAAAATCCTTTATGTTTTTAAACACATATACAGTAAAGAGGCTTGGATTAAGCAGAACACAGTGCTAATGAAGCCACATTCATGGGTTCCTTCCCCATACAAGCCATTCACTTAAAGAGTTGGACTCAATGATCCTTGTGGGTCCATTCCAACCCTGAAAATTCTGTGATTCTGTGAAAAGTGGCCAGAATTTTGCAGGATACCCTATCCTCCCCAGTAGGAGAAGGGAGAGAACTGATAGGAAAAGTACAGCAATAAGCCCAAGGAAAAACCTATACAGTTTATTTACAGATAGCTTCATTTCCTCAAACAGAAACAGCCGAGTCCTTCTGCTTAGCAGCTGGCCACTCCTGTTTATCAATAGCCAGATCAACACAGACAGCAAATAAACCACAAAGAATTTATAGGATCTGTTTATGCTTCTGCATACACCAAACTTTCGATTGCTTAGAGCCTTAAATGTTTGAAATTTTTCAAAGCAGTACATAACTGTATGTTATATGGTTAAAAAAAAAATACAAAGCAAAAAAAGTGCCGAGTTTTCTTAAGCACAGGTATCTAAAACACAAAAGGACAACTATTCTCCTCAAAAATTGTGACGTGACTATACTTTCATAGGTCTCACTATAATATGATGGTATTTAAAAGTGCTATGTATGTTGCAATTATAAACCTGAAAATCACAATATTGAAACCTTCTTATTTGATGGAAATAAGCTGTATATTTTTCTTTGAAAACTTACGATTACAGTCAAATTTTCAACAGATACACTTCACATTTTTCTTTACATTTTAAAATTATGAATGGGTATATTTTATCCAGCCAGACATTTTTTAAAGCAGCATTTGAAGTATTTAAGATCTACTTCAGCAAAGTACTTAAAGGTCTTGTGGCTAGAGTTAGCAAATATCACCGTCACACTAAGAACACCAGCCAGTATCATGCCTTGTATCACAAAATCACAGAATAAGCTGAGCTGGAAGGCACTCACAAGGATTACTGAGTCCAGCTCCTGGCCCTGCACAGCACCATCCCCAAGAGTCACACCATGTGCCTGAGAGCATTGTCCAACCACTTCTTGAGCTCTGTCAGGCTGGTGCTGTGACCACTGCCCTGGGGAGAGTGTTCAAGTGCCCAAACACCCTCTGGGTGAAAAACCTTGTCCTTATATCCAACCTAAACCTCCCTTGCCACAACTTCAGGCCATTCCCTTGGGTCCTATCGCTGGTCACCAGAGAGAAGAGCTCAGTGTCTGCCACTCTTCTTCCTCTCATCACGAAGTTGTAAACTGTGATGAGGTTTCCCCTCAGTCTCTTCTCCAGGCTGAACAGACCAAGTGGCCTCAGGCGCTCCTCATGTGTCTTCCCCAGGTTGTTAATGAAGATGTTGAAGAGCAGAGGGCTGAGGGTGAGGCCCTGTGGAACCCCACCAGTGACAGGTCCCCAGTCTGATGTCACCCCATTCACTATAACCCTTTGTGCCTCACTCATGAGCCAGTTGCTCACCCATCACAAGATGTGTTTAACCAGCTGTGGGCTGTGTATTCTCTCCAGACGGATCCCGTGAGAGACGGCATCAAAAACTTTACTGAAATCCAGAAAGATTACATCCACCTGGCTTCTCTTGATCACCTAGGTGGTTTATCTTTTCCTTTCCTAAAAGAAGATCAGGTTTGATAAGCAAGACTTTCCTCTATGCTGGCTGTGACCGATGACTGTGTTGTCTTTCCGGTGTTTTTCAGTACCACCAGAATAATCCTCTCCATAACTTCACCAGGCACTGAAGTGAGACTGACAGGCCTGTAGTTTCCAGGGCCCTCCTTCTTGCCCTTCTTGAAAATCAAGACAATGTTCATTAGCTTCCAGTCAGCTGGGACCTCTCTGGCTTCCCAATACTGCTCAAATATTATTTAAAGAGGTTTTGAGATGACATCAACAGTTATTTGAGGATTCTTGGATTAATCATATTACGCCCCATAATATTGAACAAGTAATGTTCTTCTCTAGCTCTGTCTTCAAAGCCATCAGCATAGCTCAGATAATTTCACTTGAACTTATATGCAAGCTGTGTATATTTACATCATAAAAGACATAAATACTCCTCCTTTCACTATGTCAAAGTAAAATTGCTTTTATTTCACAGATGAAATATTGTCATCTCATCAAAAGTTTTACTCTCTTCGAAACCCATTACTCCCCTACTTCGAAGAGCTTTTAATTTTCTGTGCCTGTCATTTCAAGCCATTCTAGTCCTCAAGAGTGACATGCAGAAAAGAATACATACATTATATATTACATCTGATGAGCGAGCTCTGTTGCAACATTTATCTTCATATGTGAAGAGAAATAGAATGACTCTGGAGGGGTATAGCAGCCAATGCTGTTCATGAGTTAACCACTCTTGTCTCACTCTTGATATGTGAAGACAAAGGACATAATCAGATGTCACTCAATATATTGTTTATATAAAATATTAGGGTTTTGGCTTCGGAAATGTGCTGGAGATGACCAGGGTAATCTGTATAATAAAGTCATGTTTTGGCAAAAGACTCTATGTGTTACTTCAGCAAAAGCTTCTTTCCAGCTTTGAAAAGTTATTTATTCTTTTGTCCTTTAAACAAATCTAAGAAAAAAGTGCAATAAGAGCAAAAGGTCTCCCACACAATAAAACTACAGTCCATGGACTAGGCCATAAAGTGAAAGAAGCAGGAGTGGTTAAATGGTGAAGTAACTGTCATACATATTTAAGTATTCACTTAATTAATTAATTCATTTCACCAAATGAATCCCCTATCTTTTGTCATTTTAGTATTTATTTCCTAAACAGATGCTGACATTTGCAGGTATTTATGACTACTTTGTGATATATTTTGAAATTCTAAGCACTTGCTATATGAAGCTTTATTGGTTAAAAGTTCATCCACTGTAGAATTAGACATGAACTCGTTCAGTTAATCAATGAGAAAAGCATCTAATAATTTTTCTGATTGTTAATTTGATTCCAATAAAACAAATTGCCTATTGCTATGGCTCATGACCTCATGTGTGTCTTCATACTTATGTTCCTTTGTAAAACATTCCTTGGTCTGAAATACAACTTCAGCTCTACCAGAACCTCACTAACTGCTGAAAGATAAACACCATGAATGTCTTCTTGCTCTGCTGCACCTGTATATGTCCCTAGTACTCTCTGCAGTTGTGTCTGCCTACCACACCTCAAACACCAGCCACAGGCACTCAGAAAGCACCCCTATAGGAAGACTACTCTCCACAAAAGTAACCATCTGCAAGAGCAGGCACAAGGGCAAGAGAAACCCAAACAGCGACTTCTCCAGCATGATGCAGCCAGTAACTGTTCCAGGTGGCACCAGGTGGAGGAAGAACAGGAGGAGGCATGCCAGCTGGCAAGGCTGCGTGGTGGGCAGGAGGGGAATCAGGCAGAGGAGGAACAGGAGATTCAGACAAGGAGAGCAGTTTGTAGCATGCCACTTCAGCATGCATCAGACTGAAAGACAAAAAGAATAATGGGAGGGAGGCAGGATGGATTTTCAGGCCTGCTAGGGTGATTCAGAAGGCTTGTTTGGCAGCATCGTCTAAAGAGACAGCTTTATCTTTTTGCCTCACACATACTATTATCACAAGTGTAAGCACATCAATTCTCTGTTCTTAGAGCTCACACACATCATTCTGTCTATCTTTGGCCTCTCTCTACCCCCCACCTTCTTCTTTTTTTGCTCTCTTCTTAATTTGCACTACTGGCAAATACTCAGCCAATGGAGCTTAACATTTGGGTTGCGTAAACGCTGACATTTCGTGAGCGAGATCTTCTCATAGAAGACCTCAAAAAAAAAAAAAATCATTGAAAAAAACACAGTTCTCTTTGTTTTGCATAAATCCTAAAGACTTGGGGTACTGATCCTGGAGAGAGGGGGATGTAAACTATGTAAAACTAGACTCGCTTCTGTCTCCAGTATTCTATATAATAGTCCAAGCCAGTACCTATGTGGCCTTTGTGGGGCAGCTTGGACAATACTCTAACTGAAATGGAGATAAGTACTTCCAAACTGCACATCCCCACACCTTCCCAGCCTGGGGATTAAAACCATGGAAGCTTAATATCACAACTTTTTTGTATCAAACTAAAATTAATCATAATAATTCCAAAATGCTTCAATTTTTTACAGTTTACCAAGTAGCTGAGTTTGTGAACAACATTTCAGTAATTTCCACGTGCCTTTCAACAATATTTGGATTCCAAAGTTTTCAATGAGATAGTTTTCCACTGCTGCAGCTATGTGAAGTCACAAGTCCTCTCCTTTTGGCAGAGCTTTAGCTCTGATCCTGTTCTTGTCAGAGACAGCCTCAGGCAAATGTTGCCTGTGCACCCTCTGACATATTCTGCCTTCCAATCAGGAACTGTAGAAGTCCTGCCTTCTCCCCAGTATCTCTGCATCAGGAGCAGGTCATAACACTACTGGACACTGCCTTGGGGCATCACTAATATTTGCTGTCAGTCACTTCCACCACATTGTTTTCTCTGTATGCATGAATTACTGTCTTATTACTGTGTTCTAATACATATATACACATATATGTGTGTATATATATACAGGACAAATGTTAGTTAGTTAGTTTTAACCTAGGGGTTTACATGCAAGCCTATGTTTATGTTGTCAGCCTGTATGTGGACACGCACAGCACGTGTGGAATTTTTCGACACAGGCTAGTAACTCTTTCTACCCGGATCCATTTATGTCCAAATAAAAGCAGCATATAAATGATGCTCCAAGACTAACATCAGTTACTTTGATGCTATGAAGATTAATACTCTTAAAACACATAAAACAACTCCACAAAAAACTCTAAGCCCCACAGTGCCTTCCTGAAGAGAGGCTAAAAGTGGTCACTCATTTAACTTCGCTTTGTTAGTGGACCCTCTACAATCACAGCAATATAGCCATCATAGAAATCTATTTGGCATTAAAGACAACTACCAAAATAAGAGTAACTTTCAGAGAGGGTACTATATTATTGTTTTACATATTCAGTTATCTTTGGTCCAAGCAAAACCAAAATTGTTGTATAGCCAATGACAAACTACTTTTCAAAACTTCAGCTGGTCTAGACAGTTGGTTGTTTCTAATCACTAAGAGTGACAATAACCATACTAGCAGTATGTGGCTTAGTCTGGGTCCCATCTCTCTTGCATACACCAGTGCTGAAATCTGTATATCCCCTACAAGATATACGCAGCCACTTGCACCATAGCCCTATGAGACCAATGTTTATATCTTTCTAACTTTGCAATGGGAACTGTTTCTCCCAACTGTATTACATCCTTCTCATGTGCTCTTCAACTTTTAATTCTTTCTTTTTGTTAAAAAAGGTCTCACTGCAGCAAGCTGTGGATTTCTTCCCTTTTACTTATCTATGGCTTTATTTTCAAAAGTAATATCTAATCTGGAAAAATTACTTTGTTCTAGTTACCTTTCACAATCATTTCCTTCTTCAAAGAAGCCCATTGCTACAAAGAAAATTCATCAAAGCACTACCATTTTCTTTATATTTGTAAGATTTTCTTCCTTAGCACTGAAGACTGTTAGTAGCAATACAATATATTCCATAATCTACCTCCATTATCCCAAGACTAGCTTGACTTTCAGTGATTATCACAGATCACTCTGACTGCAGATTCATCCTGGCTTTGAGAGCCAAACATTTTATTACCTTGCATCTCCTGAATCTGCTTCCATCGATATGCAGTCCATCAACAAAGTTAATCTGTCTGGAGTGACTCATGGGATGACTGGAAAATTCAAAGGCTTGACTTTGTCCACTCTAACAATCTTTCTTTGGTTTTGGTTTTTTGGTTTTTTGGTTTTTTGGCTTTTTGGTTTTTTGGGTTTTTTGTTGGTTGATTGCTTGGTTGGTTGGTTGGTTGGTTGGTTGGTTGGTTGGTTGGTTTGTTGGTTGGTTTTTTGTGCGTGATCAAAGAATGTATCATTAAGAGGGATGTGAACTCAGCTTCTCCCATTGGTCTGGTTGCTTCAGCCAATCAACACCCCTTCTGTAAATCTGGAATAACTACTAATGACCCTATAGTTCTGGGTTGGGTTTTGTTTCGGTTTTGCTTTCTTTGGGTTTCTTTTTAACTAGTCAACTTTAGTGTTCCTTAATTGTGAGTGTCAGGAAATAAGAAAAAGCAACTTTCAGACCGTCTTTTCTTTCTTTACAGGTACAGAGAGAAATGCTGAGCGTATCTCTTTCAAGATACCTCAAGAGAATGTAAGTCTTGATGAAGGTTTTATATATTTCATTTGTTTGTTTGGGGTTTTCTTGCAATCTGCTGACTTCCACTTCTGTCAGGGGTTGCTCTTGACTTAAGTTAGAGAGGGGAACTCTTTACTCAGTTCTCATCCCCTTATGTGTAATATTTCATACGCTTCTCTATTAGCCTGGATTCCTAATGCCTGGTGTCAACCATGCCATTTAAGAATTTAAATCTCACTACCACATTTTGTACCACAGAATCCAAGTCTTTTGCACAACTTGATCCAAATTTTATTTCTACCTAATAAAGCATAAATCTTGACAACTTGTCCATTTTTGTTATTCCTATAGGACTCTGGTGTGTATGTATGTCATCAGTCTGAGAATGAAAGTAAGTACAAGGCCACAACTAAGATCCCTATAGCATATTCTGTGATATTCTCACACATAAACATAATACATTTGTTAATTTGTCTTTCCAAGCAATTAAGATTTTGTTAGTTTGTTGTGACTGCAGTGTATAGGATGTATAAAAATTTTAAGCTAACTACTTCACCTGAGTGGCTTTTAAGCTTTTGTTCAGAGAACTAAAGAGATTGAGTTTAATGATTAAGTACAGTACTGCTGGTTTGATCACTTGAGCTGGATTTTTTTGAGACTGTGCTTCAGTTTAAATATAAAAAACAAACCAGTTCTAAGCCAATTATTTAAGACTTAATATAAAACAATACATTTGAGCCAATAATGAGCTTACTGTATTGCCAGTTTTCCAAGAGGGTTCTAGATCTGACAGAAAACAGAGACCTGCCTACAAGTCATCCCCAAACAAGGCAGTCAGAAGTAAACTTAAGGCTCAGTAAATATTCTGATCACCATCCACCCCCCCCACCCAGTTTTTTTTCACAAATGTATGTGCAATTTTATAATATTTTCCTTTAGAATTATCTATTTACCATAAGTAGAAAGAGTCATTTTTGCAAGGGTCTTTATAAGTCTTCATGTACCAGATGAAAATGAAAGATTCATTCTACCTCATCCTTTAATTTTACTCACCAATATGTGAATTCTTCTTCTTCTACAGCTGGTATTTCAAATGTATTAGTAAAATTTATCACTCAAAGGCTTATGGAAGGACTAAATTACACTAATGAATTGACTATGAATTTGAAGCCTAAGATGAGGCCAAGTATTTTCTGGCTTCGTTTCTGTATCTCAGCAAACTGCTTAATTTTCTCCCTACTTATCCATTACTGCTAAATTGTCTTGCTATTATTGCAGAAAATTGCAGCAAACATTGGCTTGCCCTTAGGCCTATACTGAATGAAGCAGAAATCAGGATTCCTGCAGAGACACTGGCAAGGTATGCAACCCTTCTTCCACTTATTTTGCTGAACTGAAAGAGCAAGTGGAAGATAACATTCAATCCCTCTTTTTCAATTTTGTTTAACAGTAAGTGAATTATTCCTATAGTTGGCTTTTCAAATATATTAATTGGTTTTCTCACTTAAAGTCATGCACAAAGCTAAACTAGATTAATGAAGCAGCTACATATCTTCTGATACATAAAAGGAAGCTAAATACTTTCCAGCTTCAGATTTTATTTGTTTTACTGGGTGATGGTGGGTGTATGCATTTTTTTGTTTGATTTTTTTGCAGATTCTTTTGGGTTTTTATATAAGGAAGGACTATAAGTCCTTTCACAGGTTAATCTTACTCTTAAGCATGATTCCAATGCCTGACAGAAATGCTATGGTTAAAAACCTGTGGTTTTTGCTATTCAAAAGGGGACAGCACATTCTAGATGTGATGGGAGAGAAGGACAATATCTTGTCACTGGCAAGCTGTGGGATGAGAGAAAAAGGCTAGAGGGACAGGGTGCTGGCAAAGGCCCTCAGCTGGTGACTCTAAACCGTGCTGGCCACACTGAGCCACACAGACCTTCAGTCTTACAGAAATGAGCCAGGGACTCCTGAGGTAAGAGAAGCCAGCAGGGAAACACCAGAGAAATATATGAAAGGAACTGAGCGGTGCTCCTCTAGGAAGGTGACACATCTGAGAGCTCAGCTGCATTTACATCAATGTACAAACAGCAGAAGTTGTAAGCCACTATGCTGCAAGAAAGTTGTGACTTTTTTGCCATTACTGAATCATGGCCAGATGAATCCCATAACTAAAGGGAAACAATCAAGGGCTACAGGCTTTTCAGAAAAGGCAGGGGAGAAAGGAGAGAAGGAGAAGTTTCCTTTTGCATCGATTGCTGGATCAAGTGTGAAGAGTTGTCCCTGAAGAAGAATCATGAGCTGGCTAAAAGCCTGTAGGAATCAGAGACTGAGGCAACAAAAGGAACCTCATGTTTGGTGTTCAGTACAGGCCCCTGACCTAGGGAGACTGTTTACGAAGCCTTCTTTTTCCGTATAGAGCAGGGATCCTGCTTGCAGGCTCTTGTCCTGCTGGGGGACTTCAACCATTCCAGCATCTGCTGGGAAAGTAGCACACAGAGCTGTAGACAACCCAGGAGACTGCTGGAATGCATGAAGGATAACTTCCTGATCCAGATAGTAGATAGACCTACCAGAGGAATGTGTTACTGGATCTGTTGGTCACCAGCAAAAGTGAGCTAACTGGGGACATCGAGATTGGAGACAACCCAGGCTGCAGTGATCCTGCATTGGTGGAGTTTGCACATCCAGAGGGATATGGGTCAAGCAATGGGTAAAGTTAGACCCCCGAACTTCAGGAAAGAAAACTTCCACATCTTCAGGGAGATAGTCAATAGGATCCCCTTGAAGACTATCCACAGAAACAGTGGAACAGAGCCGGTAGGTCTTTAAGGAAGTCTTCCATAGAGAACTAGACCTGGCAATCCCCGAGGGCAAGAAATCAGGCAAGGCAGGCCTAAGATGGCATGGCTGAGTAGTGAACAGCTGGTCGAACTAACGGGAAAGAAGCAAATGCACAGACACTGGAAACAAGGACAGGTGACCTGGGAAGGGCCTAGAGATGAAGTTCAGTTGTGCAGGGATAAGGTGAGGAACAACAGCCTGGAAGTGAACCTGGAAAAGTCACAAAGCATAACAGGAAAGGCTTCTGCAGCTGTGCTAACCAGAAGAGAAAGGTCAAAGAATGTGTAACACCCTCTGATAAACAAGGCCAGCAAAGTGGTAACAACTGATGGGGAGAAAGCTCAGTTACTCATGTTTTAACCTCAGTCTTCAATAGCAATCTCTCTTCTCAATTCTCTCAAGTGGATGGACAGCAGGATGGGGACTGGCGGGGGCAAAGTCCCTCCCACTGTAAGTAAAGATCATGTTTGTGACCACCTGGTGAACCTGAACTTATGTAAGTCCATGGGACCTGATGAGATGCAACCCAGAGTCCTATTCTGTGCATTTTTTTCTCAACGAAGTTGGCTGTATGCCTACACCTACTTTGCAGTAACTACCATAAAATAATGCCATGAAACAGTGCTCTTTAAAACAATGCTGGTTATTCTGGTTCTTCTAGATCAGGAACCAACGATTGTCAGGTATTCCTGGATGCCAGTAAATCATGGGATACTTATTCAAAGTTGTAGGTCTGAAACAGTAAAAAAGCAGGGCATGTTCCATGGCAGAGTTAATTATGTTTCAAGGATACAGTATATAGTATTAAATTATTTGCCCTTCACTAGTTTGTCAATAATAGACTTTTCTGCAGTGCTGCCTACTTGTTGAACCTTTAAAACAAATTTAAATAGCACCCGGTGATGCAATATCATGGCATTCTAGCCATGATGCACAGGTCCTACTTATAAATTCAGCAGTTCTTGGAGAAGGTAATGGATAAATATTGACTTCATGAAAAACAAAACTCTTAATATCATATCAAAAATAGCAGCGGAGAGATAGAAACTCATACCAACACAACACACATCTGCTAAAGTATCTGCCACTGTCTTGCTTCAGACAGTTTTCTGAACTATCTTCCTTCCAACATGTGTCAGAGAAGCATTTAGGATTTTTTATTACAGCTGTGTATAGTAGTTCNTAAAAACCTGTGGTTTTTGCTATTCAAAAGGGGACAGCACATTCTAGATGTGATGGGAGAGAAGGACAATATCTTGTCACTGGCAAGCTGTGGGATGAGAGAAAAAGGCTAGAGGGACAGGGTGCTGGCAAAGGCCCTCAGCTGGTGACTCTAAACCGTGCTGGCCACACTGAGCCACACAGACCTTCAGTCTTACAGAAATGAGCCAGGGACTCCTGAGGTAAGAGAAGCCAGCAGGGAAACACCAGAGAAATATATGAAAGGAACTGAGCGGTGCTCCTCTAGGAAGGTGACACATCTGAGAGCTCAGCTGCATTTACATCAATGTACAAACAGCAGAAGTTGTAAGCCACTATGCTGCAAGAAAGTTGTGACTTTTTTGCCATTACTGAATCATGGCCAGATGAATCCCATAACTAAAGGGAAACAATCAAGGGCTACAGGCTTTTCAGAAAAGGCAGGGGAGAAAGGAGAGAAGGAGAAGTTTCCTTTTGCATCGATTGCTGGATCAAGTGTGAAGAGTTGTCCCTGAAGAAGAATCATGAGCTGGCTAAAAGCCTGTAGGAATCAGAGACTGAGGCAACAAAAGGAACCTCATGTTTGGTGTTCAGTACAGGCCCCTGACCTAGGGAGACTGTTTACGAAGCCTTCTTTTTCCGTATAGAGCAGGGATCCTGCTTGCAGGCTCTTGTCCTGCTGGGGGACTTCAACCATTCCAGCATCTGCTGGGAAAGTAGCACACAGAGCTGTAGACAACCCAGGAGACTGCTGGAATGCATGAAGGATAACTTCCTGATCCAGATAGTAGATAGACCTACCAGAGGAATGTGTTACTGGATCTGTTGGTCACCAGCAAAAGTGAGCTAACTGGGGACATCGAGATTGGAGACAACCCAGGCTGCAGTGATCCTGCATTGGTGGAGTTTGCACATCCAGAGGGATATGGGTCAAGCAATGGGTAAAGTTAGACCCCCGAACTTCAGGAAAGAAAACTTCCACATCTTCAGGGAGATAGTCAATAGGATCCCCTTGAAGACTATCCACAGAAACAGTGGAACAGAGCCGGTAGGTCTTTAAGGAAGTCTTCCATAGAGAACTANTTCCAGCATCTGCTGGGAAAGTAGCACACAGAGCTGTAGACAACCCAGGAGACTGCTGGAATGCATGAAGGATAACTTCCTGATCCAGATAGTAGATAGACCTACCAGAGGAATGTGTTACTGGATCTGTTGGTCACCAGCAAAAGTGAGCTAACTGGGGACATCGAGATTGGAGACAACCCAGGCTGCAGTGATCCTGCATTGGTGGAGTTTGCACATCCAGAGGGATATGGGTCAAGCAATGGGTAAAGTTAGACCCCCGAACTTCAGGAAAGAAAACTTCCACATCTTCAGGGAGATAGTCAATAGGATCCCCTTGAAGACTATCCACAGAAACAGTGGAACAGAGCCGGTAGGTCTTTAAGGAAGTCTTCCATAGAGAACTAGACCTGGCAATCCCCGAGGGCAAGAAATCAGGCAAGGCAGGCCTAAGATGGCATGGCTGAGTAGTGAACAGCTGGTCGAACTAACGGGAAAGAAGCAAATGCACAGACACTGGAAACAAGGACAGGTGACCTGGGAAGGGCCTAGAGATGAAGTTCAGTTGTGCAGGGATAAGGTGAGGAACAACAGCCTGGAAGTGAACCTGGAAAAGTCACAAAGCATAACAGGAAAGGCTTCTGCAGCTGTGCTAACCAGAAGAGAAAGGTCAAAGAATGTGTAACACCCTCTGATAAACAAGGCCAGCAAAGTGGTAACAACTGATGGGGAGAAAGCTCAGTTACTCATGTTTTAACCTCAGTCTTCAATAGCAATCTCTCTTCTCAATTCTCTCAAGTGGATGGACAGCAGGATGGGGACTGGCGGGGGCAAAGTCCCTCCCACTGTAAGTAAAGATCATGTTTGTGACCACCTGGTGAACCTGAACTTATGTAAGTCCATGGGACCTGATGAGATGCAACCCAGAGTCCTATTCTGTGCATTTTTTTCTCAACGAAGTTGGCTGTATGCCTACACCTACTTTGCAGTAACTACCATAAAATAATGCCATGAAACAGTGCTCTTTAAAACAATGCTGGTTATTCTGGTTCTTCTAGATCAGGAACCAACGATTGTCAGGTATTCCTGGATGCCAGTAAATCATGGGATACTTATTCAAAGTTGTAGGTCTGAAACAGTAAAAAAGCAGGGCATGTTCCATGGCAGAGTTAATTATGTTTCAAGGATACAGTATATAGTATTAAATTATTTGCCCTTCACTAGTTTGTCAATAATAGACTTTTCTGCAGTGCTGCCTACTTGTTGAACCTTTAAAACAAATTTAAATAGCACCCGGTGATGCAATATCATGGCATTCTAGCCATGATGCACAGGTCCTACTTATAAATTCAGCAGTTCTTGGAGAAGGTAATGGATAAATATTGACTTCATGAAAAACAAAACTCTTAATATCATATCAAAAATAGCAGCGGAGAGATAGAAACTCATACCAACACAACACACATCTGCTAAAGTATCTGCCACTGTCTTGCTTCAGACAGTTTTCTGAACTATCTTCCTTCCAACATGTGTCAGAGAAGCATTTAGGATTTTTTATTACAGCTGTGTATAGTAGTTCAGAAAAAAACAAGTTGCAGGAGCAAGCAAAGCAAAGTGGTCTGTATTGGCAAGACCACAGCCAGCATGTCAATGGAAGTGACTATTCCATTCTCCGCAGTATTTTCATGACTACATCTGAGCACTGTATTCAATTTCAGGCTTCTCAGCACAAGACAGGTGTGGACATCCAGAAGCATGTCCAGTCACCACAGGGATTAGGTGGTTGCAGCAAGAGAAAAGCCTCAGGGAGCAGGGGTTTGTTCAGCCTTAGGAGCAGAAGTAATCTAATTTCCATCTGCAACTATCAAACTAGCCCACAGCTATATGTTACTAGAAGGCACATAGTCACAAAGTAAAAGCCAGCAGACAAAAGTAGGAAAACAGCAGCTTTTCACATAAGCAAAATTTTTACAGCATGAAAAGAGTCAAACACTGGACCATGTGCAAGACATTGTAGAATTTCCATCTTTGGAGATGGTCAGAGCTCATCTGAACAAAACCATGAGCAAGCCGCTTTAACTGGACCAGCTTTAGCGAGGTTGGATTGCATGACACATAGAGGTCCCATCCAAACTAAATTACTCTGCGATAGTGCCAACTGACTGCAAAAGAGAAAACGTTGAGCCAAGTCACTAGTTAGCTTTTAACTTAAATTCAACAATGCTAAAAAGCTGAAATTGCTATCAACTCTACCATTATACCACTCACACAGTGCAGCTGATTGACAAGTGCTAATTTAAGGGACATAAATGAAGTTTTACTGCTTTTCATTCATGATAGGTCAACCAACAGGGAGCCAATATAGCCAGAAGTGAGAAAGCTAGTTTGTATTCATGCATATGGAATGCTGGTGTTTTGTGTGACACCATGACATTATCAACCTTACTATGTAATCCACCAAAAGCTGTGGAGCTGGATGGGTGTTAATCACAGAGTACTTAAGGACTGGATCTAAAGCAGATTTTTTATTATTTCTTGCAGTGAACAGGATGAAAGAGCCCTTCACGTTCTCCATGGCTGAGTTGATTGTACAAACCAGAAACAGGTAGGGAAGTAGTCTATATATTTGCCTACTTCACATACATAGTTTAGAAAGCATTTCAAAACAAATGCTGTACATCATGGAAAGACTTTTATAATGCTAGTTTTTAAAACCGAAACTGCAGTTTAAACTTTTCTGGACAAACAAACAATACAGAAATCTCTTTATCACGTTTTCCTTCATTACTTTAGCAAAGGTATGCGAAAGGAAACATTTTGATCCCAAACTGTTAATCTCTTGCATACAACCATTATCAAACCCAGACTTAGAACTCCTCCAAGTAATCTAGATGACTTTTCAGTTTCTTTCTTGTTTAAACACCATGTGGAAAGGGTACAGTGCAAAGGACAAAGCTTTGTAGAGCTGAACTACATCTGCAATGTTACTGAGACAAGAGACTCTTTCCCTTTACATTGTAAGTTTTTCCACTGATGTGAATGAAGATCTGTGTTACCCTTCCCAAAGTGCCGTCTACTAACAGTGAATATTGAGGTTGAATCACTTACTAAAGGAAGGTTTTTCTGAGGGTCTGTAATGCCTGGTATCACCTAGGTAAAGCACCCTCACAACAGGAACCCTTCTAATGAGGCCTGAATATGTGTATGTGTATGTGTAAGAACACATTTCGGTCCTCAACAAACTGTTTACTGTTCAAACATTAAATAAATGTAGAACTGTTTTAATCAGCTGAACAAATATTTAATGTACACTCCTGTGTAAGAGCTATGTTTAAAAATATCGCTTATGCAGCTAAAACATAGGGAATTTATGGAAACTAATTCTCTGAAAGGTAAAACAAATACTGTCTAAACAAAACCTGCACGTAGAAACAAAAGTCATATCTTGTCAACCTCTGTCTAATGTAATCTTTATTATTGACACTATCAGTCTTTTATGTTGAAATGGTAGCAGGACTGACTTACCATGAAAATGCTTTGGTTTTCAAGAAGTCATAATTGCAGTGCAGAAGTAGGATTAGTTTCTAATAAACCAACTGAGGAGTGTAATGTTAATGTTACATTCACAGCAGGGCTTCCTCTGTAGAGTAAATGTTTGTTTACTCTCTGGGATCCAAACACTGAAGGTCATTCATTGCAGGAGTAGCTGGATTTCCGTCTACAGCTGTTAGAAAGGATTTGTAAAAAGTCTGACAGGAAATTACAACTTCTTTGAAAACACATGTGCCTGAATAGTTTCTGTGTAAATATAGCACAATGCTGGCAGAAAGAGCAATTTTTTTAGATATAACCTCTTGAAAATACATACATGTACTTCACCTTGGCTCTATCTATTTTCATATCGCTTATAGCTGTCTTTTTGTCTTTCCTTGGAATGAGTGTGTGTCAGCAAGAAGTTTTTCAAATTATTATGTGGTGACAAAGAGGTGGTATTCCCACTGACCTCACAAATTGGAACACAAATTTAGCACCTCCACTCACACGCATTTTGTTAATAAAAAACATTAGAACCTGTTGCAAACTCTTCTCTCATCAACTGCTTGCTTTATTGTACATAAACACAAATGCAAAACTAGGCAGTGCACCTTTATATGATTTTTAAAGAGTACAGGTTAACATTCAAATATGACACAAGTTCTATAAAAATGACCTTAAATGCCTAGTAGAGCAAGAAACAAAGTCAGAAAGCTATCTATTTCAATTAGAAATTAATTGCCCCTTACTGAAGCACTGAGCGCAAACTATTTTTCTTTAAGAGCACAACAGAGGATGTTCGGGCCACTCAGACATCTGCCTTCCAAAATACCCCTTCCTTCAGGTTACTGGTTATTCAGGTGAGGACCAGAAGGTAATAATCATTAAAAGCAAAAGAAACCTGCAACTCAGCAAGCATTCATTATAGTTATGATGTCTAGATCCAAGTGAAGAGAGAGTTGTAAAGTCTGGGGCTCCTTGTGTCCTCAAAGAATGCGGCAAAATCCACCTGACGGAAGCTAGCGCTTGCAAGGATTAACTTTGCTTGGAGTTCTAAACTACTGGTGACTGAATTCCTCATGCCAAACCATTATTTTATTTATCTGTGATGGTGGTTGTGTGAGTCAGAACTACTTGCACATATGTCAGGAGAGAGGCACTATGCTTGACAAGAATTGCAAAGATGTATTTTAACTATACTTTTAATTGCTTCTGACTCCCTCAAAGTTTGTGTAACATAAATTTTGGGTTCAATATCACATGAGATTACTTGCATCCTTTAACATACCATATGGCAAGTCTACATCTATTTTAAACCATTTTCTTAGATGAAATAACATTAATGCAAATATTAAAGATAAAATATGAGTCTAGGCATGTTTAGTCTTGCAGAAACAAAGAACTGATCCAGTCCATATGCACTTGATTGGAATATATTCGGAAACCAGGGAGATCCATCATCTTCATCAGTAGGTTTTTGGAGATTTTCTCCCTCAGAGACTGTCTGGAGCTCCTCTGTGCGGAAGTGTATAAACTCGCAGAAGGAAATACTTCTCCCACCAGCATAAACCTTCTCTTCTGTCTAGCTGATGCAATGTAGCAACAGTACTGTGCAACATGACACGAAGTCATGATGAGAAGGCTTAACCTTCTTCTTAACTCCATTCTCTGGAATGGCAGCAGGCAAGGTGCCTGCCATATACATCTTGGGTATCAAAAGCAGCTTTCCAGCTACTGCTTGGATCACACTCTAAAAGAACCCCAAAGATTAGGAGCTAATACCACATTAGCTGCCAGTAAATTATGGCTAATTGCCTTCTTAGCCTAGTTCCCTTTGTTGTGCTTGTTTCTGTCTGGATTCACACTCTAACAGGAGGTACTCTATGAGGAGTAATCCCCATCAGTGAAAAGTAACAGAATACTTGCTTTCAAATTACACACTTTTTTCTGCAGAGCCTGTAAAATTGTTGTGTGTCCCTAAGCCAAGAGGGTGTGTTTGCATGGCAATGAGCAAAGATCGGTATTTAAGTTTGTGGCACACGTGAACTGTATCAGAGGAACAAGAAAAGACAAAGGGCCGTAAAATCTAATGAGTTGTTTAGTAATTAATAATCTAATTATTGTTTAGTAAGAACTAAGTGAATCAGACTCTATTCTGGATTTCAGAACACTGTCCAGAACTTTTTCTCACTTTAACTTTCTTCTCAAAATCAACTAGACTGCCAGTAGCTCTGTTTGTTTTCAGGTGTTGTAAGGTGGATTTATACGAAATTGCAGTAAGCATATAGATGTAGTTCAACATGTGTCAATAACATGATGATATTTGGATGTTAGGGGTGTTGGGGTTTTTTAAGTATTTTTATGATGAATTAGTCAAAATTTTTACAGTTTGCCTCATTAATGGGATATTTTAAACAATATATCAGAGATGCTACTGAAAAATATGATTATTGGCCAAATTAAATAAACCTTGTAATTTTGTATTTACTCAGAGAGAGATCTTGTGAGGAGCCAATTTAGTTTTGATTTGCCTCAACAATGTGTTGGAGGCATGTGGAGGACGGGTGCACATGTACCACGTGCAGGAGTCAACTAGAAGAAGCCGTGTCTCTGGGAGGACTTTGCCTGGCAACACCTCACATGGGATAGTCAGTAGGAGACAGGGAACTCCCCGCGGGGGCTTCTCCACTCAGATGACAAAAGGTTGGACTGGGCCAATGGTCTCCTGCCAGCAGGCAGACTTTGGGAGGGACCAGAGGGCATACAAAGTAACTGCGTCACACGCGTCGGGGGCTTTTTTGAGANCCCAGAAGCTCCGGCTTCTGGACCTCCTTCCCGAGCGCCCCTCACCTCGTGTCCGGCTGCCCATCACCATGCTTGCTGTCCATCACCATGCTTGCTGTCCACGGGCAGGCAGCGTGCACACCCCTGCCTCGTGGATATCAACGGCACTCCCTGACCTCTGCTGGTAACGCCCTCTTTTCTTTCTGTCTCCTCTCTCTCTCTCTCCCCCCTCATTCCTTTCCAATCTTTCTTCCTCTTGCTCTGTCTTTTCTAGCCCTCTTTAGTAGGGTAACTCCTTTTTATTTTGTTGTTTCATTACCAATAAACGGTTCTCAGATACAATCTTACCTCGTTTGGCTTAATGTTGTTCCTGACCGTCTATTTTTAAAAGAGCTCCTTGCAGTTCCCCAGAGTGGAACGTGACAGAGCTGCTGAAAGGTTCAGTTAAGATTTTGTGCAGAGGAAGCAGCAACCACATGTACTGTTTCTACGTCAGTTTAGAACAGATTACATCACTGATAAACTAATAATAATAATCACTAACCAAAAAAACCAAAACCGAAAACAAACCGTAGCACAAGCAAGAGACATAGTACAAACTTTAACCTTTGCAGAAGGATATTGACAAGAGCTAAACACAGCTTTCCAAAAACACTCGTACTTGAAGAGTGGATTCAGAGTTAGACTACCACGTAGGCCTCTCTGGGTTTTGTGTCACTGTTTAACCTCAATTCTGTAAAAAGACCTGGAGGGTAAGTCTTTTGAACCAGATACGTTCATAGTTCTTTAATTTTACCTGCAGTGTAGCAGGACAGGTACTGACATCAAGAATTCTTGAACTGAAGCATAATACTAGAAAAATGAACACATCTGCCATCTGCTCATTCTCACTCACTTGCTGCTATAGAAGAGATTTTGACCATCCTGAGATTCTAAGCACTTCTGTATCTTGCTATACGGGCAGGTGCGTTACAGTTACTGCTACTTCTTCTCAACATAGCTATGATGATAGGTCCTATAAAAAAACATCCACTTCCAAAGACCCACGTAGTAGGTAAATACCCGAGGCAGGCACACTGTCAGACAGCAAAGAGAAGTCTAGGGAGAGTTGAAATGATATACTGAAAATGTTAAAGGGCTGGAAATTCTGGTTTGTATTAGATCATGTTGCGGGCCCCTGCCATGGAATTTATTATTAATAAATCTAAGCAGATGGCCTAATTTAAAAAATTTATACAGTTGCATTAGGTTTCCCTAAATTCACCAATGTTTTTCTCAGTGTTTGTGAGAGTAAGATAAATCCCTCAGTAATTTAATTATTAATCCTTCACCACTGTAACCAGTGAGGAGTTTACTATTCAAGTGAGTAAAAACAAGCATAGAAATTTTTTTGCTGGTCTGTGTAAAAGTCCATTAGTATTAAAGTAAATATATTTGCCAACAAACATTCTTGAGCTGGATAATGATTGCACAAAAACTGGCATAGTATGGCTTGTGCAGAATGGTCTGTACATCTTACATGGTATCTGTAATCCTTAGAACATCACAGCTACAGGGCATAAGGTATAAAGCATTTGTAAGCAATGTAGCTTCTTTTATTTGAACAAAGATAAAGTTCAGGGAAAAAATGGGGCCACGTGAGTCTTTATCTGCTGAAGTTATCTGCTAGCTGTTGCTGAGTTTTAAGATTACCCATGTGCACTGTTGATAAACATTTATACAGTCATGAATTCTCACGTATTTGTCAATGATTTGAAGAAAGTTACTGATTTTGGACACATTAGCAATTCTTGGAGTATTCTTTGATAAGCAGGGCTAGACATTCCTATCTGGGGTATAAGCATTCCAGAGATTGTTTAGATATAAATTACACTTTTTAACCCTGAGAATCTCATTATTTTTAGAGTGGAATTTATATATTTTGTGTACATTTAAATCTTCACTTGCAAAAATTGATATATTTAAAATAGAGTTCTAAATATCTATTTATTTTGTTTTACAGATGGATGAGAAATTTCTCCCAAATATTCAAAGATTCCCCCAAAGATTTCTTAGAAACTCACTAAGAAAAATGCATATGGCATACATGAAATGTGAAGTAAAATTTACTGAGCAATTTTATTTCTGTGCAGAT
The DNA here is from genome assembly GCA_013397755.1 of Cnemophilus loriae. NCBI lineage: Eukaryota > Metazoa > Chordata > Aves > Passeriformes > Corvidae > Cnemophilus > Cnemophilus loriae. The sequence continues at coordinate 163,689 of VZTF01000538.1, forward strand.
CTTGCCTCCACTCTGTCCATTGTTAATGACAATACAGAATGCAACAAAATCTCAGCTGTTCAAAAAAACCAAATGTCCTTTACAATATGAATGTAATACAATTGCAAGCTAAACAAAATAGGTTGTAGATTTATGTACAGCATGAATACAGTGTATATTAAAAGTGACAGGCCCAATGACTCTTTGAAGACACAAAAAATTAGCTCTTGTTTTCTCCTCCACAAAAGCACGAAGAGACTTTAGATCTGTGTTTTGCTGCTAAGTGCACATGATAATCCCTGGGTTTATATGTATTTATGAATCTCCCTCCCAGATGGCTTTGTCTGTCCAAAGGCAGAATTTGGTGCATGATGTCTGACTTTCACATCACATGTAACTGTAATATTAACTTCCTTGAACCCTTTTGAGCATCTTTGTATGAAGGAGTAGGGAGAGGTAAAAATGTATCATAGGCAACTATTAATCTAGGTTTGCTCTGATAAATCCAAATCAAAAGTTTCAATATATGTTCTTCAAACTTAGAAAAAAAAAACATTAGTATACCAGTTTCCTCCTGTTTGTTTATTAAATTTTAACCAGACGCAGCCAGACAACAATGAAATTCTGATAAGGTGGGATCTTAGGTGAGATCTCCACTTCATTTTAGTTCAAGAATATAACCTTGTCACAGTTCCACCTTAGAAAATTGTTTCTGCTTCACAGATTTACCCCATGACATAATTCTTATTCAACAGGTGCACACTGCCATCTAAAGGCCAGTCTTTGGACTTTTCCAGACCATTTGGGTTCCAGTCTCTCCACTGATGCTTCTCACCGTGTCCAAATTCTCACCTGCAAAAATAGAAAGATGACATTTTGGAAGAAAATATAAAGAAAGGTCCTGTAGCTTAGGCTGAAGTGGAAAGATGATACTGAGTCAGGCCCTGCAGACCTGCCAACAGCAGCTGTGCTTCTGAGTTCCGGGAGATGTGACATGACTATCCAGTCCAGCAGCTGACTCTTTTACATGGAACTTTTCTGGTCAGTTACTTCACTGGGACATTGCCGAAGTGTAAGATCCAGACCTCAGGCTCACTAAGGCTATTACCACTGCAGCAAAAACTAAATGGAGGCCAGAACTACGTTTCACACATCAGAATATATTCTTACATCTTTACATATCACTTGTGGGTAATAGTGAGGTATTCTTCCATGAAAACAGATTGTGCCTCTCTAAGCAGATGGTTGCCTTTACAAACTGTCTTCAAATGAATAAAATAATTTAGACTGGATATATTGTTCTCAGGAGCTCTGGTTCTAGCCGTCCTTTTACACTTCTGTGAAAATTTTGTACTGCATGCCTTCACACTCATCTACATAAAAAAAAACCCATTAAACTGTTTCTTTTGAAGAAGCACAAGGATGTCAGACTTCGGGATATCTTCTGGGTGAACCAAAATGTGTAGCTGCTTCCAAACATTGTCTGTTCCTTCGCTGGGGAATAAGTAGCTCAGTACATTCCCATCATCCTGAGGACCCTTTGGGACTTCTTAAATCTATATTCATTTCTCAGGGCAACAAGGAATGAGAATAAGTGCTGACACATACCCTATACTGGTACATATTCTGAGTCAATACAAGCAGAAGCAAAGAGTTTTTACAAAGCAACATTTGACCTTGGCCTGTACCAAGTGATACTTCCCATTGGTATGATTTGCTAAAGAAATTTATCAGCATCAAATATAAGCTTTCTATGGATTTTGAAGTACAAACTTTAAGTAACACCACATTCTCCAGCCGGAGCTAAATGACAGCACATAAGACAAGTACAAATAATGATACTGATACAACTTAAAACACAAAGGAAAAAGAAATTAAGATCCTTTTCTCTAATTATAGGGCTGCTTATACTTTGGTATGATAGGAAGCAGATTCTTGTCTTGTAAAAAAACCAACCAACCAAAAAAAAAAAAAAATCCCCAAACCAAAGAACCCCATACCCAAACATTATTTTGACTGATTAGTTTAGTTAAAATAATATCTCAGTAGAACCCTCAGTCTCCCTGCTATGTGTATTGCAAATGAGGGGTACAGAATGTGCTGGTTTAGGCTGGGATGGAGTTAATTTTCTTTCTACTACCTGGTGCAGGACTTTATTTGGATTAAGTACAAAAACAATGTTAATAACACACTGATGTTTTAGTTGCTGCTCAGTAGTATAAGGACTTTCCAGTTTCCCATGCTCTGCCAGCCAGCAGGTGCATAAGAAACCAGGAGGAAGCTCAGCCGGGACAGCTGACCCAAACTGGCCAAAGGGACATTCTATTCCGCAGAACGTCATGCCTAGTACATAAGCTGGAGGGAACTGGCCAAGAGGAACTGATCATTGCTGGGGGACAGGCTGGGCATCATTCAGCGGGTGCTGAGCAATTGAATTGTGAATCACTTGTTTCTCTTGGGTATTATTCTGCTCTCTTCTTTATTTTTAATTTTATTATTTTTAGTTATATTTTTAGTAATAATAGCTTTAATTCAATTATTAAAAGACTCTTATCTCAAACCATGGGGTTTACTGCTTTCCGATTCTTTTTCCCATCCCGCTGTTGCGTGGGTGGGGAGTGAGTTAACAACTGTGTAGTATTTATTTGCCAGCTGGTGTCAAACCATGATAAAAAAGAGCAGCACAGTAGACTTAAAAAACTTGTACCATCGCACAGGCCCATCACTGAACTACAGTAATTTCTAGAATAAAGCTAACAAACAAAATTCTTCTCCCGGAAATTTTGCAAAGATAGATTAGCATGCTAGCTGTGAGAACAGTAGTGTCTGCAGGCATTAACATTTTAAAAATAGGTTCCTAGCATATCACTTTCACAGTCACAGCTTAGAAGCCTAGAATCTGGGATTCATCAAGGTAGATTAAGACATGGCATAAGGAACTAACTCTAGAATTTTACACATTCTCTTGGTCAAGGGAGCAGGTGTGCAAAGTGTGCATCCATCCCCAGACTAATCAAAGCACAAGGAACAAGACTGGGTGAGCAACCCTGACCTCCTTCTGGACTCCCAGGACTCATGGCAACCAGGATAAGCAACCAGTACTTCAGCACAAGCTATGAAAGCAATCTAACTTTATACTGTCTTTAACCCTCACGGCAATTCTGCTGCTGTGGAGCTTGGCCAGATTACTCCTTATTAAATCAGTGCAAAACATATGAAGTTAATTTTTACCATGGAATCGAATGATTGGCATAGAAAAATATTTATAAAATGTTCAACCTTCAATATTAAATTTTGGATAGCAATGTGATTTAGACTTTTTGCTTTGTGGCACTTTACTGCTTGTTCTAGGAAAATACATCAACTCCATAGTGTAAAGCACCAGCTTTTCACTTTGGAGGTAAATAATAATAATGATAGGAAGATAGGAATGACAAAATACTGCATATTGTCCTATTTGTGCTAAATACATGCAGTTTCTTCTTTCTCATGCAGGTAATTTATAGAAAAGACATTTCTGAAATGGTTGGCTGGCTGGTTTCCAGCAGTAAGGTATGGTTACTACACTTTCTGTTCCTGTCCCAGTTTAGAAAATGAAAATTTGAGAGTGGTGAGAGGGAGAGACATTTGTAGTTCCAGTTCATCTTTCCTACTCTCCTAGGTCACTTTACCCCGGGTTTTAATGCCGACCAACAATTTGTTTAAAGTGCTTGCTATAATTTTTCTACCTCTATATGTAAAATCATAAATCAGTAGTCTACTTTTTCTGCAAGGAACATGACCTATGTAATCCTAATTTCTTGAAGTGAACCTCCAGATGATTTAAATCTCTGAAGTCTATTGAGTCTACTCTGTCCCACTACAGTCAACCATTTGGATTTCTATTTTGAATTGCCAATACATCTTTACAATCTGTTTGCCTTTCATCCTCCAGCTCTTCCCTTAAGTCTCCTCTTGGTATTTGCTCTGGTCAAGAACAAACACAATTCCCAGAGTATGCACACTTTGGATTATTTGTTTACCTCCCTTTTCACAGGGAAGTTTATGATTTGAAATCTTATCTCTCCATTGAATCCACAGAAGTACATAAGTAGCTAGCTCCTTTTAAGACCTCAGAATTCAGTGTACAAATATGAGAGTTGAAGCTTCTAGTAAATGCAGTAAAATACATTTGTTCCAAGCAGAGGGTATATAGAATATGAAATAATGGCTATGAACTTTTTACATTAGATGTGTGTGTATGTATCATATGGGGAGAGATAATATGCAATCATGGGGGAAGAAAAACTTGACTGAACATTAACTTTCCAATCATCAAAGAGTATTTATGAGCATCTATCTTTATATCTCAACAGGTCTGACTTGCTGCAAAGTTATTAATTAGTCTGTTAGCATTGTGCTTGATGATTGTTCTCCATTAGCCACAATATTACAGCATTTTTATTTTGTGCATGTGCGTAGAATTAGGATAGAGCGAAGGCAACTTTCACATTCGTTTAAGAAATATGAAACACTTTTGGAAGCAAGTTATTATCTTTTTGTATAGTTTTTCTTTTTTAAGCTAAAAACAAAGTGGCAATTTAGTTGCATCCGTTACTTCAAATTTTGAGGAAATAGGACAGAGCATCCACTAATCAGTCCAAGAGCCAGAATTCTGTGCAAGTTAATGACTTATTTCTCAAAACAGAATGAAGAAAGGGAGGAAAAGTACATGGAAGGGAAAGTATTGTTCCTTTTCTTTAAAAAACCTTGAAATATGTTCAAAAACATTTTATGAGGTCACACTAAAAAAAAGAGTAATTGGAAGAAAAATTCTGCTTGTCTAAGCGAAGAGCACATTTGTAGCAGTAGGGTAAATGTTTTATCGATTGGGAAACTGGGAAACTCAAGTCATTACTCACCATGGGCTAAAGAATAATTGCTAATGCTCTGGCGGAAAGATTAAAAACAGTTTCTGGAAGTATTTCTTACAATGATCAATGGTGTATCATCCCAGGCCATTGGATCTTCAATAACATTTTTCCCTTTTGGGATACAATCAATTTTTATAATATGATTCATTTGCCAGCAGGCATGCTTTCTTCATGCAATGAAAAGGCACTTATGCACCTTATATTGTTGAAAAATAATCTTATACATCCAGAGCTCAAGCTCTAGTATGAAAGATTTTTCCAAAATCATCTCTATTTTTAAGTAGGTTTGGGAAATAGATGTGGTGAATGGCTGTTAGCTTTTGTATTGTTTTTCCCCATTTGGTTTCCATAAAAGTAATTTCAAAGCTTTTAAAATAGTAATCATGCTTACAGCACTGATATGCAAGAAGAATTGAATAGATAGTAAAGTGAGCCATTCTCTGACCTGTGGGTGGCTTAAGTAATTTATTGTGTGAACATTAATTGTAGTGGTAATTCAGGTCAGGGCTAACTGTAAGGCTGCTCTAGCTCATTTCGAAAAATCTTGTATACCTCTGCTTAAGTAACCAAATGCTGCCCACTACTTCGCAATTGTCTGACTTAATGAATATCTGCTTAAATAATTAAAATTATCAGGGTTTCAAAAACCAAATATGTGCACACTCAGCACAATTTATTTCTTACTCTGAATAGGAAACATTTCTGAAGGAGAGAGCAGCTGTCACGGCAAACAGCTGTCTTGATGGATAAACAAGACAGATAAAAACCTAGACTCATTTGCAGCTCCAGCTAAGATCAGAAAACTCCTCAGAGTTGAAGCAGAGGACTATCTATGAGGCAGAGACGCAGGTACAGTTGAGAGTGTCTCACTCTTTTTGCCCAGTGTCAGCTGTACTATCTTAAGGAACCTGAGAAGTTTCAACCAAGACATTTCTTTTCCATTTGAGTTTTACATGTCAAGGAATTTCACAATCAAACCCTATTAAGATTTTCTTATAGATATAAGAAACTTACATAAAACTGAGAGTGTAAATGGTAGCATCCCATAATCTAAGACAACCAAGTCTAGAGTTTGTATAATTTCTGCTAATTTAAGTTAACAGAAAACTGCAAGTTAAATTGGCTAACAAGAAGACCTAATAGTGCAAGAGCCATCTTTTTGACAGAAGCAGAGAATGGCATTCTCTAGAAAAGTTCAAAATATATGCCATACTCAAAAATATCTACCATGTTGGTCAATTAAGGAAGGCCCTAGCTATATTAACATTATTGGAAGACCAAAGGATGGGGCAACTATCAAGGAGGACACAAGTGTTTCCTCAGTTTTTCTTGTTCAAGTAGATTTAAGCAAGTTTCACAGAAAATGTGAATGTGTAACAGGCTACAGACATTTTTCTATCTGTGCATGTATTGGCTCTGGCTGAGATGAAGCTAATTTTCCGCGCAGCAGCCCTCGTACTGCTGTGTTGCACATTGGCAGCTGGAAAGGTGTTGATAACACACCAGTGTTTTGGCTACTGCTGAGCAGTGCTGGCACAGCATCAGCAATGTTTCACCAACAACCTCCTCATCCTCAAAGGGTCAGTAAGTAGTCTATGATGGGCAAGAACTTAGGAGGGGACACAGCCAGGACAGCTGACTCAAACTGACCACAGGGATATTAGGAATATTCCATACCATATGACTTTGACTCAACAGTAACAGCTAAGAGGAAGCCTGGGGGTGAAGCAGGGACGTGGTGGAGTGAATGTTTGTGATTATGGAGTTTGTCTTCCAGAGCAAACTCCCTGTCCTCCTAAGAATGGGAGTGATAGAGTGTCTTGGTGGGCAACTCATGGCCGAAGTCAACCCACTACAGTGCATCGTGCAACTATTAGATTGAGATTTTTTTGATGCTTCTATGGAGGCAGAGAAGACACTCATTTTCAAGGACAGTGGTTAAATGAGAATCTGGTTGGTAAAGGCCCAAAGAGAGATAATTTCCATAGTGTAGCTTCAAAATTTACTTTCTGCCTTGACCCAGGAAATAATTGAGGAGGCACATATTAAGATTTTCTATTAGGGATGTACAAGTGATCTGTTAGTAACACAACTATCAATTTATTCTTGATGCTGCTACCTGATTTTACCTTCAATACAAAAAATGGCTGCCACTATAACTTGTTAATCTTTCTATACAAAAGAAGATGTTAAATATTTGAACTCTTCCTGTACAAAGTGGCACAACCAGCATAAATTTCAGATACTATGTTTTCTAAATTTCTAATAGATGTCCTGTTTCAGCATTTAATCAGTTATTTTCTGATTCAGGTCTTGAGGCAAACTGACGTTCTTCAGCCTCAGAGGGCTGAAAGTTTCTGTAGTATCAAAATGTTGCTGGGTTTATATTAAACTTATAAGAAATTGACAAGCAGGTTACAGAGAACAAGTAACATCCCTTCCCTCCCTCCTCCCCCCCTCCCAAAAAAAAAGAATCTAAGGAAGAATGTGAAAATGAAATACAGGGAAGAGAAAATTAAGAAGCAAATAACAATCTAAAAGAATAGACTGGAGCGTACCATGAAAACTTGATAATGAAAAGAAATGTCAATATTATATTCTCTCTATAGAGACTTCCAAGTAGGTACAATGTGGATTTGTTTTAATTAAATCCTCTAAAATAAAAATTTTTAACAATCACATGTAATTTGTTTGAAACAAGAAACACCTGCAATACTCCAAGTTTGAGATTTCCAATACTTACAAATTCTAAAATGAACCAATTTCTAAAAGAAAACCAAAAACAAACAAGCAAAAAGTGATTTGGAGAATACATGTTCAAAACTCTTTGGAAACATGCAAGAAGAAGTGGGCCAAGACTAGCACTGCCGTGTTTCGTTCATGGCTTGTTCTGGTCCTGACACAGCGTGCTTATGGACTGGTGATCTCATTAAGAAATAAAAGGCACTCTAAGAGCATTCTTCCCATTACATCAATGAATGATGAAATACTGTGCAAGGTCTTAGTTTCTTCTTCTTTACAGTGAAGAACAAGTTAGATGATTTCCTCCCTAGTGCAATCCGGAACTAGGGTTCGACTTGTGAACCTGAAAGGCAGTTACTTCCCTGACATCTTCAGATTTACCTTGCCCCCATCATATTGTCTAAATACTGACAGACACCCATGATATTATATTGTTATAGGTACCCACGCAGGAAGGAATGCAATAAACATAGTGACTACAACCAAGTTAATTTTTTGAAGAGAAAATCAAAACTGCCTTTAAGAAAATGCATCTTTGGTATAAGGAGGCTCACCTAGAGGAGATATATATTCTTTACTGCTCTTAGAAAAGCAGTTTTTATCAGATGCCTGACTTTTTCCCTTTTTTCTCATGAAGGAAAAGGGGAAGGGAAAGCAAGGGAATGACAATACAAAAGACGAGACTCAAGGGCTAATCAACTTAAAGTAATTTTAAAAACTTTATATTGTAACAGGAAGTCATGGGGGAGAGGATTGAAAGCAATATCTACTTACATAGATGCGGACAATCCAATACAAATTGGTAATGATAACCCACTACTCAAATCAATTTCAGCCTTTAAAAAAACAACACAATACAGATGTTTTTCTCAGACTCAGCAATTTAAAACTTTCATAAGGTAGAAAGCATTTTCATGAGCAGGCTGTCAAGTATATTAGAAAACATGGGTTTAACAGTAAGACAGACAGAGTGCCTACAACTTCTTCTCATGTCCATTAGTTCAGAGCCAGATGCAGAAATGTAGCCCCTAACAAATAACAGCAAATAAATTTCTGTGTCTCCTTTGTATTTAGACAATTAAGAAGTGACCTAGTGGCAGACATTCAAAGGTGGAAAACAAATTTAAATCAAACATTTTAATAAACCCCTAATTGGAAACATTCCCAACTGAAATCAAGGTGAGTTTTGCCATTGGCTTCAGACTTTCATATCAAACCTTCTATTTCTACAATGGCTAAAGAAGATGGACCTGATTGCTAGCATGAAAAATGTACAGTTCAGAAGGGCCCATAACCATGATCTGCACAAAGCAGTTCTCCATAGAATTTGCTAATACCAGCATTTATTGCATGTTTATAGGGGACAGTGTAGGGAATGCAGCATTAAGGTGAAGCTAGTTTGCCCTCTTATAAAGCAGTTTAGATAATGCCATTCTAAAGAACCTAGTCTGATCCAACTTTTCTTTATCCTATGATGAATTTTACCAAACCCCTCACCATTATTCACAGTTTCTCCACTGATTATATGTTTTCATGTTTCACTGATGAATTAACTCCTCCTCCTTTCATGATATCCAGTTGCTCTGCTTCATTGCAAAGCAGTTTGATTAAGCTAAGTCAGCGGCTTCGGACCTTTCTGTACTACCTGTTACTTTAAATCCATGACAAAGTTCTTACTCCTATTACTTGTTCCTTGCAGTACAGTCTCCATTTGATACTATTCTTATGTCTTCATCTTTAATTATATCCTTAATTGTTTTCATTTAATGCAAAATACCACTCTACCTGCCGCTTGTACTTAACAGACCTTCTCTAAATTTTGTGGATTGACTACTCATCCATGTACTGAATTAAAATAAAATTAACAAGCACTAAGATGTCTATCCAGCTTGCCCGACTTCTTCAGCTGCACGAACAATCTTTCTCCTACTCTTCACTGTAAACAGTTTGTGTGATGGATTTAACACATTACTCAGCAATGACTGACTTTCCAACCACATATAATGTTAATCTGGATTTTATATGAGAAATGAAACATTTCTAAGTATCTCTGTACATTGACTTACCAAATAATACACAGACTAAACAAACTCTTTGCTCCAGAAAGCTGAAATATTCTGTCAGTCTGGTCTTAATGATGGTTTGGTTACTGATGTCATAGAGACAACTCCAGCAAAGTTCCTGATTCAATGGCAGGCAGTTCACAATCTCTTCCACATTCCATCAAAGGATTGGTTTGGCTTTGTTTTCTCTAACTCAGGAGTTTATTTGCATATGTAAAGCATCTGTGTTGTATGGAAGTACAAGGTTCAGAAATATATGCTTATTAACAACTGGCAAGCAGAGTTTATCTCAAATCTTTTTATTGGAATAGAAAGACTGCTCTTTTATTAGACTTACAAACTTTTTCGTCTTTCGTCACTGGTGGTAAACTACTCTTAAAGCAATTTAGTTATTGTGGGCTCCATTTGATGCTATTTTACTGGTCAGCTTATTGCTGACCAAAAGGGTTACTCTAAATAGTTTATGAAATTAACTCTAGTCTTCTACTTCTGGTCTTCTTTCCTTATTTAAAAGCAGCAAAACAGAAAAGAGTTTTATAAACAAACTTCTGGAGAGTAGAAGCATCACTAAAAAGAAAAACACGAGCCAAAAGAAAATAATAACCACGTCAGCAACCTTATCAAGAAAGACTTTCTTTATATGAGTCATAATAATCAACCTGAAACTTTATTTACTGTGCTTGAGAAATTATCCATATTTATTCCAAAGAAGTATTTATGATGCTAGAACAATGAAGATCCTAAATGGTTTTCCACAGGGGAAAAAAAGGACACTTCATGATAAAATCACTTTCTGTATAAGCTTTCATGAAACACAGTCAGCAGAACCTATGATTTCTGGAGTCCGTTAAACATGAATGTGTGTTTCGTGTGTGCCAGCAATTATAATCTATTATAATATATGAATCCATGTCCCAGTTCAATAACTATTTATGCTAGCATACGTCCATCTCAAAGCAACATAAAAATTACTTATGACATTTACTACTAAGAAAAAAGATCTACCAATTAATGTAATGCTATTAATTTTTCTATTTTATGTTATTTAGAACTGTACTGCATTGTTTGTTTTGCTGACAATGGCAGTTTAGAATTTAGAGTATCTGGTTTAATCTCTTTTCTGTCAATGGTATCTTAAGATTTAAAGGACCTATATATTTGTGTAAATCTTGTTACATGCATTCCCCTTTTTCCCGTTACTTAACACACTTTGGTGGTACAGCTGAGCTCTCCTGCCAGGTGCCTGCTCCTGGAGTCACTCTCTGGGCTGCAGGTTCCTTCAGGACACACAAGTGTCCTTCAGTGCTTCACAAGCTGCAGTGTGGAACAAACTCCCTCACGTGGTCTCCACCACTGACTGCAGAGGAACCTGGGCCCTGGTGCCTGGGTCACACCTATCCCGTCTTGTCAGACCTTGGTGTCTGCAGGTCTGCTTCTCTCACATTTTGTCTCACATTTCTCTGTCGAGACGCGTTTTGCAGTTTCTGAAATAAGGTTTTCTGGAGGCTCCACCATCTTAGCTGGGCAGATTCAGCCACGTCCTGCAGTGGACAAGTTGGAGACAGCTTATACCAGCTGTGCCCATGCCCACACCATCTGCTACTGTCAAAACCTTGCCACATAAACACCGTATTTCCACCCCAGCCACTGTCAGCACATATTTAAGAACGGTTGTTAAAATATATATTCATCTGACAATCTTGATAAACTACAATTACATCAACAACAACAACAAAAATTCCTCATACCAAAATTGAAGCAATATCATCTCAATACTGGCAAAAACTAGACAATTCACACACTGCGAAGGTCCACCACTCCTCTCTTCACCACTTTACCACAACAAATACTCCCCCACGATCATTCTACTTTTCAGCAATATCCAGTCTAAGTGTTGCCCATTACCACTCCCAATTGCAGCCTTTATCTTGAATTCCTCAGACTTCCCTTTGGGTGCCAAAAAGAACCATGGTGAGTCTTCCCCTTTCACACATTCCTCTCTCTTTGGGCTGTGGAGATAAATGGAAGGTGAAAAGGCTCATGGATCAAGAGGAAGACAGTTTAATAAGAAAAGTAAGAGTAGTGCATGTGAGCAAAACAAGAAGAGGCATTATTTCACTACTGTTCATGGGCAGACAGGTATCCAGACACTCACTGGAAAGAAGAGACTCAGCACACCTAATGGTTATTTGAGAAGGCAAATGTCCAAGCCACAAATGTCTCTCCTTACTAATCCTTTGCATGAACTTTTATTGCCAGGCATGAATTCATATACTCATAGAATATTTTAGGTTGGAAAAGACCTTTAAGATCATTGAGTCCAATTGTAAACCTTGCAAAGCCAAATTCAACATGAAACCATCTCCCTAAATGCCAAATCTAAGTGTGTTTTAAATATCTAAGGGATAATGGCTCAGCCATGCCCTTTCCTGGGCATATTGTTCCAGGTGTCATGGGTTATCCTACTGGCCAGTTTGGATCAGCTATTCCAGCTCTGTCACCTCCTGAACTCTTGCTTACCCCAAACCTCCTGACACTTGGGTGAAGAAGGGGCAGAGAGAGAGAAAGCCTTGTAGTTGTGCAATCACTGTTCAGCAATAGCCCAAATATCAGTGTGTCATCAACACTGTTTTAGCTAAAAATGCAAAGCACAGCTCCCAACAGGCCACTATGAAGACAGTTAAATTCATGACTTTATCCCATACAAACCCAGTTCTGTATGCAGTTAGCAGCCTTCTCACTTTTTTTTTTTCATTCATTTATTTACTCAGAGAAAGTCTTTGGGTAAATAAATGACGGTATTTCTGTGGAGGCATTTCAGTTCCAATATAGACAACTTTTGCTAGAGAATGGAGTTCTCAAATCATGACAGCGCAATTTCCAGCAAAATTTCTTTGGTTGTGGGATTTCAGGTGACTAGTCTCCAAGAGCATAAAGAGAGTGAAAAGCTTTTTTTGAGATAGCAAGAGGTAGTGGACAAACCCTCAAATAGATGTTGATTTAAATGTGAATCTGTTCACTGATGAGCCACCTTCCTTTAATAGTTCCATTGAGATTCAAGACTAAAATGATATTACATGTTAAATTGACACTGAAATCAACTTATTTATTTTAATACAAATTTTTCAGACATTCACAGATCAAACTAGCGGAAGAGGATGCTGCTAAGTCATGAATGGAAACTAAGATGTAGAAAGTGCACATTCATCTCTCAGAATCAAATCCCTCAAAAGCAAATATCAATGCAACATATCTAAAATTTTATTTGGAGTAAATAACAGTTAAAACATCCAATTATGATAACATATCATGACATATATTGATCCCTCTTTGAGCTAAGATTAAAGCCTCCAAACAGGAAGCAAAATATTTGCCTAGCTAAATATAAAGTTCTTCCTCCCTTTGTACGAATGTTCTTTCAGATTTTGCTGAAACATTTGAAGTTCCTGTTCTGATTGCTCACAGTTTCTTGCCAAACCCACTGAAAGGAAACGAGAATTTAGAATCAGCTAAGTAAATCCTAGTATCTTTCTCAAATTCTTTCCAGGAAGATAAAAGTCATTTATCAGTAGTGCCTTCTTTTTCCAAGGGTGTAATTTACACAGTGCTGAATGAAGAGGTAATTTAATCTGCTAATCATTCTAACTAAAAATATAAAACTTTTAATTGCCCTTCATTTACATATTTATTTCTCATTTTTCTCTGAAAAACATCCATTCTGTTCTGGTTTTGATGCAGAGGGTTTGTAGATTGACCTACTTCCAATTTTTATTACTGCTGACACGTATTTTATTTTCTTTGGTTGAGAGCAAACAATAATGAAACAGGTAATCAGCATGGATGTAGGTCACCAAAAGTGTCCCAGTTTTGTTAGCATTCTCTGCTAGGAGTACACAAATAGTTTGCATTTTTAGGCATTCAAAACCGAAGAGACACTCCCAACCCTGATCCCAAAATGAGAATCAAAATCTTTGCCTCTGACAACACATAATCCGCATTATAATTCACCACAGATTTCAGAGCTACATTCATATTTGTGGGTGTCCAGATATGGTCATGAAGAGCAAAACAGAATCCAAGAAATGAGTCAGTACTTTATAAGTAACTTCTTCCAGTGAAAAAATAATCAGATGTATCACTTCAGCATCATCATACTTTTATCCCAATACTGGAGGGCAATTTTTTTATGAACAAGCTCTGGTGAAACAGAGTAACAGCTTGAAATGGTTACGGTAGGTAACTAGACAGGCTGTACTTAGAAGCAAGGTAGATGGCAAGAAGCAGAAGCAGAAAAGGTGGGACATATGCTGTTAGCACCATTTGCCTCCAGCACACACATACAGGCCATGCATTTCTGATTTAACCATACTTTAACCACACCAGGTAGCAAGCCCATATAAATACATGTTTCTTTTCCTTCATGCTGTATTATGATTTGTTTGAGTAGTAGCAGTAGCAGTACTTTTCCACCTGCAGTGGCCTACCCACCACTGATAGGAAAAAGTAATGATTTTTAGCCCTACAGTCCTGTGATTCTGCATTCTTCTACAATTGTAATCCAAAAAAACTCATTTAACGCCATGCTTATAAACACAAAGTTGTGTAAAATTAGCAGCTTGGAAAAGTATAGCCAGAGCTTTGACATTCACCTGGCACAGAGAATCTTGAACAGAGAAAAAGAAAATTCAGCTCATTAGTACTCCAGGGATTCTTCCACAAAGTTAGTCTCAGCTATATTTAAAAGGCAGGAGAGCAGTGTTGATCCAGATTGTGTTCACCTTCTAGTAGAATACTTTTGTAAGGTATTTAATTTTAAAAGTTAAAGACAACATTTCAGTGTTAGGAATATAAATGATTAAAGAATTGGTCTGTAAAACTCAAAAAAGTTTCACATGCATACCCACAACCCAGTACCAAGTCCTAATGAAGTTTAGATTCAACAGATCTCTTTGAAAGAGCAGTTGGCCATTTTAAAAGCCTGGGTCAAAATCTACCTTCTGAGCGGTGCACATTCACCTCTTGTGTCCTTGTGCCATTTTATCTCAGAGATCTCATTACAGATTTGTTTTCAGAAAGCAAGAATATTGCTATTTAGGATACATGTTATGTTAGTATAGCAACATGTTCCATATTGTTGTGAAGCACTATTTTTAAGTGCATGCAATACCCACCTACTTAAAATATTGATCATGCTTATTAATTCACCACTTCTTTCTCTGAAGTTAAATCAGTGTTTTATCACTTTTGCCTCTTTTGTGATATCAAGCAAGCAAGAAAAAGCTCAGGTACTTTAGAAAGGTAACAAAAAGAGTATTCTGAGAATGCATGGTTCACCAAATTTACTTAGGCATCTAAACCCAGTTTTTAAGGTAACAAATATTCTTTCAATTATCATTTTTGTAAGTATTGTAATTTATTTCAGTGAGGCACTGAAAATGAGCTGTAAAATTCATTAGTCAAAATCAAAGAATATCCATACTTACATAACTTTTTAAAATAAAGCAAATATTAAAATAATGGATGAAACTTTCTAATTAATACCTATCTTCATTTTTAAACAAATTCTGTGAGACCAGATGTTCTGTCATCATCAACAAATAAATTGCTACACATGATGCTGGCATACTGAAAGAATAAGAGGCATTTTCTTCCCAGTCCTTGTCTCAGGTATATTATAAGATAAAGGATATCTGAGATATGTATATATGAGATCTTAAGCACGTAAGACTAACACAAATTTAGTCAGTGCATATAACTCCTAATAATTTGACTTTTCGCCTTTTGGCACTGCTTGTAGATGGAAGCTTTTTAGATGCACTAACAAATTTAGGGGGTTGGGGGCGAGGGGTTGGGGGGAGAGTAAAAATAAAATAAAATGAATATTTTTTTACTCTTTTTTTTTTTTATGATGACAGTTTTTGATTTATCACCAAAGATGAAAAATCTCCTTGACTATTTTGTACCTGTAAAAGAGATGGACAATGCACTCTTGTTTCTGCTGTAGAGGACAATTGTCATTTCCACACTACTCAAATGTACCCACACATCCACTTGACTCAAAACCAAAATATTTTAAACTCTGTGTTGGAATAGTACAGTCATGGGCATCTGAGAAGGGGATTGCTGAGTGAAAACTAACTCAGCAACAGCAGAAACATGTATTGCTTACACACTGAAGAATTTTTCATGCAATAAGAGAGGTTAAACTGTCAAAGAAAAAGTGACAAGTTTTCAGTCCAGCTGAGCAAGCTCCAGTCCTTTTTAGAAGATCAAGACTTTAGTATTCTTCCACTCATTTCTAGCAATGCAAGAATGATATCTCATATGAAACTAATAGCTTTAAACTGCCATGAAGGCTGTCTCAAATAAAATCTAGACCCAGTTCTTAGCCAGTAGAGTACAGACATAAAATAATTTCATTACAGAATCTTAGAATTGTAGGATAGTTTGGTTTGGAAGAGACTTTAATGATTATCTAGTTAAAACCTGCTGTCCTTGGGGAGGAACACCTTGCACTAGACTACGTTGTTCAAAGCCCCATCCAACCCAGCCTTCAACCCTTCCAGGGATGAGGCATTCACAGTTTCTCTGGGCAACCTGTTCCAGTATCATCATCCTCATATTAAAAGATTTCTTCCTAATATTTATTCTAGACCTAGCCTCTTTCAGTCTAAAGCCATAACTCCCTTTCCTATCACTACATGAACCTCACCAGCTCTGTTGTAGGTCCCCTGTAGGTACTGTAAGGTCTCCACAGAACTTTCTCCAGGCTGAACAACCCCACTCTATCAGCTTGTCTTCATAGGAGAGATTCTCCAGCACTCTGATCATCAAAACACAATCAAATCTTATGTTCCAGCAAACATAATATAGAACAAAAAGTGTTGTTAGCAGGTCCAGCATGAAGAGATCAAAATAAGAAGGATCTATTTCATTAAGGTTTTGGGGCCTAGAGGGATAAACACAAGCTAGCAGGAATAAACAAAAACTAAGCTGAATAAAAGCCAAGTGATTTAAAAGAGAAGATGAAAGTTTTGTAGAAGACAAAGCCTTCTGGAAACAAATTAATGCAAGAAATTTAAACATTATTTTCGTCTGTATCTACAAACAATAAATACCCTCTTAAAGGAAATCTACCAAATAACTGTCTGTTATTCAAAGAGGTTCAGATGTTGACCCAGTAGTCAGGCAGATTGTAACTCTGAAACTCTGTTACAGAAACTTTAGGAATTCATACTTTGCATAAGATAGTGATAAGGTGACAACCTAGATGTACTCTTCTTTAAAGACCAAGCAAAGAGAAGCACAGATACTCAGAGAAGGGAAATGACAAAACTTTACAGAGGGCTAGAAATTTAAAAATCCATCCTCTGTTTTGAGACAAATAAACAAAGAATCAAATTGTAAATCCTCTGGAAGAAAAAAAAAATCAGAAATGTAACAGGAAGTCTTAAAAATAATGCCATACAAATATCAGGGGCTTCTCAGTTCAAAATGAGTCACATGAGAGACATGTGGACCCTGTAGGAGATGGTCAGCATTACTGAAAATTTTTCCTACCTAACAGTTCCCAAAACATCAAGATGTGTGATGCTCAGAAATCCAAAGACTTTCTTGACCCCTCCAATGAAAAGCAGGTAGCATTAAACCAAGACAATACATGAAGATTGTGCAAAGGAGCATAGAGGTGTAGATGTAATACTGTATGTTGAATTTAAATGCCCTCATGTACATGTAAGTAGTTAACAGTAAGCATAGAAATTAGTTCTCCATTAATCTCGCCAAGAAAGGTAGCTCTCAGAATTTTGGCTGTAGTCAAAAGCTGCTAGGTCCTGCTGATACATATAAAAGTTTAGTTAGTCAAGCAGAGGAAATGTTATTTTGTCTGTAACTGACCAATGCAAGAAAATTACTACCTTCATAAAAGTTCTTAGGGAAGGGCAGTGTTACTCAACTATTGTATGTAAGCAATTTAATGACATTCTCAAAAGACGAACGACGAACATAGTCCGGATCCTGAGAATATCCCCATCCTTCTTCCAGTTATCAGAATCTAATTCAAAGTTAGAAACGTACCTGTCATCTTGATCAAAGATACCCTGCCTTGGTGAAATCCAGGCTGAAATTGCCAGAGCAGTTAAAGATGAAGATCTGGAGGAACAGTATCGCCATGTGGGTGCTGATGGAGAAGCTGCTGTTCCAAGGGGAACCTTTGGCTAAGGAACCCCTGGCGGTGCTTCCTGGCACCCCGCAGGCCAGGTCTCTCACCCGTGCGATGGAGACACGCAGCCACTCACACTGAGCTAGCCAGCTCAGGCGTCACTAGAGGCAAAGAGTCAGAGGCGGCCCTCGCATGGAACACCAACGTTTATTTACCCATCTGTTTCGATGCAGTCCAAGGACGAGAGTGGCCACTTCTGTTTGGGATAGACTTATAAAGGTATACAGGAGGGAAGTGGGGTAATACAACAACAACCAATGGGAATAAGGAAGGGACGGAGTAGGGGCTGGATTACATCCTCTTAAGGATACAAGGGATGTCTGTCTGCTGGCCAGTCAGACAGACCGAATCTCCATAGGGTCAATGGGGGAGGCCTTTCTCACTGAGGTAAAAGGGGAGTCTTGCACTTTGGAGCCTGTCCACCAGCGGGCCCCCTCTGTACCTGGGCTCTTTGGCCCTCTGGCCACCATAGACGCTGGTTCAGCTGATACATCAGAACAGGGTCTCTTAAGTGATGACTTTTCAGTTCTGAATAGTTCTTTAGGAAGCGTCAGGACAGTAGCAGGAAGTGTTAAAGAAACTGCATTCTAAAATTATTTTTAATTTAGGGACTAAAAGGCAAAAATATAAGCAAAATGCATTGTGAACTGAGCTGAAACAGTAACACTGAAGAATTTCAAGGTTTTGTGTGTGAGAAAAAATGGAGAAAAAATCAAATTAAAGACTTTGATAAAATTGAAAACTGGCCCTGTGACAAAAAAAAAAAAAGACTGTGTATCTTTATTTGACTATGAAAAATTAGTTCTTAAAAATTACACTTCTAGGATACTTTTTCTAGACAGAGCAAAAACAAAACAGTGGACAATGCACATCAAAACTGTTTTTATTATCAAGCTATACATGTAGACATGTACTTGTTATAATGACAAAGGTTTGCCACACAGATATTTTTACATTTCTTATTATAGCTTGAAAAGAGACTAGTCTCATTATAGCTTACTTTCAAATCATTGAAGTGCCATGCCTCAGCTCTTCTTATCTTGGAGTTCACCAGCTTTTCATTCCCTAAGCATAACAGTGTATAAGCACAGCAGAAAAAGCTATGGTCACATCTTTGTACAGCTAAAATGGGCTTGACAAAGACGTTAGCGCTATCCACACATAAGATATTGCTGACCTTAAAAATCATCTGTCCTGATGTCCCAAAATTTGACATTTTCAGGGTGAAAGGTGAAAAAGTGAAAAGGTGGGTGTGTTTTGGACAGACAATTTTCCCAGATGGTTACCATACAACCATACAGTTCTTGACCCTGTCCAGCGTTGGGGTATGGGTTGCAGTAAACTATCGGTAGACTGTTGAGGAAAGTGAGACAGGAAAGGGCTTTTCAATCAGTACAAAATGCATTAAATGCATCTGTGTTGAAGACTAATCCTTTTTCATACACCTACATTCTTGGGTTGAGGACCCAGACTGGCTTTGCAGAGATTTTTTCTGTTTCCCTGCCAAGCACTTTACCTATAGAAAGCACCGATTTCTCAGTCTCATTAACACCAGTCTGCCATTCACAAGTTCACAAGTTGAATGAGTATCACTTGTAACGTTTTAACTTCAAGTTTGGCAGAGCTGAGAATTTGCAATAATGTACATTTGTGTGACCTAGCAAATGACAGGTAGAATTTTCCCCTACTGCTAAGAAAAGCCAGTCTCACTATCCGAACACCCTCCTCCTATATACCTAATGACGGTTTTGTCTCACCTTCTAGTTTGTGTTTTCCACCAGGAGAAAGAAGGCAGACAGAGGCAGACTGACCTAGAGACATAAAAATATATTTTCCTGAAACTAGATTTTTTTTACCATCTACTATCCCTGCACTTTGGAAAGCAGTAGAAAACCCAGCAATGTCTCTTTCAAATCATTATTCACATTCTTACCGCAAGAACTTCCACCTCAGGAAAGTGTTCAACACAGATATGAGGTTCTCTGAGAATTCTTTTCCCATCAATCTCCTTTGTCTGCCTTAGTGTCCCTCAGTTTTGGTGCATCTGTGGTGTGAAATTCAACTCTGCTGCTTACCTAGCTCACAGAATATATAAAGGACATCTAGAAAAAAAAATGCCAGGTTTTCCTCTGCCCTCAAAATCTCATTTTATATTTTAGACATGCAATCTTTTAATTAATAAACAGTAATGGCATACAGGTTTTTCTGCTCTTCATACATAGACTAGATGCTAGTGTAGAGTCTTGTGGACACAGCTGAACTGAAAAAGGTCTGTGATCTTCAAAATAAAAATTCCCCCAAGAGATACACAAGGCTTTTCCAGGAATTCCATCTGCTGCTTGAAAATCTCATTATAGCAGAAACTGCCTTCCAAAGTACCATTTACAAGCTGTTATCTCTAGTTTATAGTCAGCCCTAGAAAGAAAACACTGGCTAAACTTTTTTTTCTTGAATATTTTGTATTTTATGGGTTTTTTCCACTGAAGCAGAAAGCATTAAAAAGGTGTCAAATAGCATGTAACAAATTGAACTATAAAAAATAAAAATAGAAATGATTTAACATTCCTAGAACAATGAAACACCAATCATGGTAAAATACAATAAATTGCAATCATAGAATGCAAAAGAAGTTAGAAAAACCTTCTTAAAAGTTCCAAACATAAAGTCTGCATTTTAAAGCTTTCTCAGATTTCTAGAAATGAGGCAACAGTGTGTAAGATCATAGTACAGGAAAAGTAGACAGTAGACTCATTGGATCACTCAGTTAGAAAGACTGGGAAATATCCTAACACTCAGCACATTTTCTCACTGGTCATCAGGACAATGAGAACGCACTGCATCTTACCGAATCAATAACTAAGAGAGATATTCTTTCTCTATATGACCATACCTTTGATTTTGGACACAATAAAATTCCTCACATGTGCTTTAGAAAATACATGTGTAGCAAAACATACATCATCTTCTTACCTTATACTGAATTTGAGCCACATTTGGCAAGTTCTCCCATTTCTTTCCAAACATTATTCCTAGTTTAATGATGCTCTATTATTTAATTGTCCCATGGCCACTGACAACTTTAGCAAAACAGAGCTTCAAACTGTGCCTCTCGTGGGTGCCACAGCTGTAAGGCTGTTCTCTATCTCCTACATGCTGTCAAGGAACAGGTAGTAGAGAGAAAATGGTCATAGATAGGACATTACAGAGGTGGCTTTTAAGGACACTGAATCTAAATGTTCAGTCAGATTCTGGATCTTAGGACCCGTGGTGGGTTGATCCTGGCTGAATGCCAGGCACCCACCAAAACCTCTCTATCACTCCCATCTGCAACTGGACAGGGGAGAGGAAATGTGATGAATGGTTCATAAGCTGAGATGAGGACCAGGAGAGATCATTCACCATCCATGGGCAAAAGAGACTCAGCTTAGGGAAATTGACTGAATTTACTGCTAACAAAATCAGGGCAGGATAAAGAGGAGTGAATCTTAAAAAACACCTTCCCTCCACCCCTGCCTCCTTCCCAGCTCTACTTCCTTCTTGCAGTGGCACAGGGAGACAGGGAATGGGGGTTATGGTGAGCTCATCACAACTTGTTCCTGCTGCTTCTCAGGGAGAGGAGTTGTTCCCCTGTTCCAGTGTGGGGTCCCTCCCACGGGAGACAGTTCTCAATGAACTTCTCCAAAATTAGTCCATCCCATGGGCAACCATTCTGCATTAACTGCTCCAATGCAGGTCACTCTTCCACATGGCGCAGTCATCCAAGGACAGGCTGCTCCAGTGTGAGTCCCCCAGGGAGATTTCAAGTCTTACCAGCAAACCTGCTCCAGCATGGGCTCCTCTCTCCACAAGTCTGCTGGTCCGTGCCAGGACCCTGCTCCAGCACAGGTCTCTAATGCTTTCACAGCCTCCACGGGCTGCAGGTGGGTCTCTGCATCCCCATGGACCTCCATGGGCTGCAGGGGCACAGCTGCTTCACCATGGGCTGTACCACGGGCTGCAGGGGCATCTCAGCTCCAGCACCTGGAGCATCTCCTCCTCCACTTTCTGCACTGACCTTGGTGACTGCAGGGTTCTTTCTCTCACGTGTTCTCACTTCCATGTTCCCTGGCTGCAATTACATCTGCTCAGTAACTTTTATTTTTTTTAACCTTCTTAAATAAGTTATCATAGAGGCGTTACTATCATTCCTGATTGGCTCAGCCTTAAGCAATTGTGGGTCCATCCTGGAGCCAGCTGGTGTCAGCTCCACTGGACATGGGGGAAGGTTCTAGCAGCTACTCACAGAACTCATCTCTGCAGCCCCTACCAAAAACTGGCCACACAAACCCAAAGCAGGACCCCATACACTAGTGTGAAATACCTTTGGTGCACATACAATTCATGTTTTATGATCTGAAACAGCTCTGTTGGAAAACCTGGGTATGTCCTGATGGCAGGCTAGGAGGAGACAAATACCTGAAAACTTCCCCACTGAACATCTGATTAGTCAGGCTTCATGAGGGAGAGTGACTTTCACTTCATATGTTCTGTCATACTCAACAGTTTACTTAATGTACCAATACCACACACATTAGCAAAGTACACACCAGAAAAAGCAGCCTTTCAGGCATTACATGTGATCAGAAAGCTGGGACCTCATTTCCTAAATGTTCCATTTTATTTTCTAATTGAGTATCAGAGGAACTCCTTGCTGGGTGTAGGTTCTCTGGTAATTTCACATCTCTCTGGTTCCGTAGCAACAAAGGGTAGAGAAGCAGGCACAAGTTCATCAGTATATATCTGACTCAAACGCTTCATTAATCTGTGCAGCTTTTGTCCCTCCTGGTAACAAATGGATTAAAGCAGGTAGAACTAACATATTCCCCCATCAGCCTTTCTGCTGTATCTTCACTGCAGGCTTCATTTCAGATGATTTTGAGAGCACTTTTTCCCCCTATAAACTTTCTTAAGCAGATCTACCAGAGCTAATTTCAAAATTAGCAATTCTTCTATAATGTGTAGCTCTTGTCAGGCATCATTTCTCTAATAAACTCTCAAAGATAGTAATAGAAGCTTCTGTGCTCCTCACTGCATTACACCATGAATACATTGACATTTCATCCAAGTTAGGTTTCAAAGGCTTCAAAATAGATCAAAGCCTCATTGCAAAGGCCTGATTTATTCAGGACAGCTACATAAAATCTGTATTTAATCTCTGTTTAATCCAGTAAGATAAAAGACACATACTATTTTATAAGATTAAAAATAGAGAATTTAAAAATCGAAAAAGAAAGATATTTTCAGGAGAAACCGGAGAAATTTTACCAGCCACCTTCAATGTTAAACAATTCATATCATTGGAGACAGTAACTGTTTCTTTGGCCTCTACACTTCATGTTAGAAATAAATACAAGTTCTTTTACAACACCTTGTTGTCAATATGCACTGTTATATTAGTCTTTTTGACGTCATCATCCTCTGACTACAGAGGATGTGACTAAGACCACATTCTGCTAAAGCTGTTTGAGCTCAATACATCCATGGAAAGCTTTGCACAAATGCTCACTTCAGCAGGGGGTGAGAGTACATCACATCTCCAACACAATTTGAAGTGTATGGAATAAGGTTCATAATGAATTCTAGCCTGTACCATATTTAGAGAAAAAAAAAGGTGACATTAAAAAGAAATTTCTGTCTCCTTTGCATCCAACGATACATACTCTCTAAAACTTCAAGAAACTGCATACAGCCCCCTGCTATTCACTAAACTTTCTCTGTCATCCCTTTTCATTAACAAAGATGCACCTCATAGGAAAATTTATACAAATTTCTTCACAAGTAGAAGTATTTTTTTTGTTGTTGTTCACAAGCAATCAGGGGTACTGAAAGCATATAACTTTGTCTAAGAATTTTAAAGACAGAAGAACTGGTGCTCTGAAAGAAAACATATGATGCAGGTTGAGGGTGAACAATAGTTAAAGTGACTTGGCAAAGGAACAAAAAACAAGTTCAAGTCTTTAACAGGAAAAAAAAAAAGAAGACCCCACACCAAACAACACAAATATTTCAATGACTTTTTTTCCTTTGGACTTTGCCATATTTTGATTGGTTACAAAATGCAAGTCCTAAAATGACATCTTGATTTCACTTTAGAATTAAAACCTGTAATTCCACAGAGGGCATACCCATCAACCTGTCCGTGTAAAATCCTCATTCATGTGCAAAAGTGAAAATTCCTTAATGGATCTGATTGCGTTTGTGAAAGAGTTCATTTATGTTTAAGGGACATGCAGCATTAGCACTGTTTTCATCTAGCCAGGTACCTCCTAGATGGCTTCTTCAATACACTTCTGTCTCTCTTTGTAAGCCTGGTCTGTGTGGACATCTCATAAAGAAGCTCCAATAAACAGTTTGCTATTTATCTTGCTGTTAACACTACGTATTAGGTTGCAGTTTAACCCTTACAGTATAATTGCCTTGTGTGGCTAAACAATTTTTAACAAGAATTAACACTAAAAGTTATTAAAAGAATGTGCTACAATATCTGTTTCTATTTAGCTTTCTACCTCTTCTTCTGATCTCTTCCAAATGTAGTGCAACATGCCAGTAACTGATAGAGAGAAGTGAGAATACTTGCTGACTCTTAGGACTTCCATCCTCTGAATAATGGAGGGAAATAGCAGTTCGTCTCTTTGATCCTTTCTCTACTTTCGTACATTCTGGGATGTCTGAAAAAAAATTGTACAAACTCCTGAAATAAAGGAAAACATCACCTTCAGCAGACGATTCGGTTTTTTTCCTGTTCTTTTAAACTCAGGAAGTAGCCCAAGACATATTCCAACTTTTACTGTTGCTCATGCTTTTATTTCTATTAGCTGGCATGTTTTAGCTTCATCTCTGTTAAAATTATAACAAATTAGTAGAGACGTGGTCAAGATAGTGGAGGTTCAGATTGACAAAAGAAATCCACAGTCCTTGGCTCTTTTATTGTGAAAGAGTCTCTTCTTCTCCGTTTCCTGACCCCACATCCTCCAGCCCACTTATACTCTTGTTTTTGCCCCACCCTTCCACACCAGAAATAGGGTCAAAGATCAATATCTCAGTAGAGTTAAAAAAAAAAATAAATTTAAAAGGCACTTTTTCTTGGGTCTGTCATCTTCTCTGCCTGCAGACAAACAGTCATGACTACATTTCTGAACAGCAGTAGCATGAGAAAATGATGCTCTGACTTTCTAAAAGGCAATTTCCCTCAGCTTAATGCCTCTCTATAAAATGGAATTAACTTCAACATGGAACAGAGGTAGGTGGACAGGAACAAACGTAAGGTACCGTACACAAATGTTGATTGCAGCTCCACTCCTTCAGGCCAAGAACACCACCTAGGAAGAACAGAAGTGAACAGATTTGATTCACTTAATAGACTTTAAGTGCCCCAGGACACAGTATAAACTAGTATCACATTATCAGACAGGCCCCCTCATGGTGTCAATGTCTGTAAAGGCTCATGAATATGTAAATAATAGATGTATCTTGGAAACATGCTTGACAAGAGAATAGCTAAAATGAACTGATTCTAGTTATAAGTCATCAGTATGCCATTCTTTATGTTTGAACAGGCAGCCTATTGCTAGGTGACAGATCATTAAGGCTATCTACTCAGTCAGCGGAAATGAAGAAATAATTTGTTCATAATAACGTTCAGATGACCTCCCAGGCAAAACAGAGCCTTTAAAGAGCTATCCTTACTGCTACATGTCATGCCTCTATGTGGGGTTCTTCTGGCTTCACAGTAATAGCAGGGCTGCTGGTGAAACAGAGCAATAAACACCTAGTGACAGGGCTGTAGCGTGAAAAGATCTCATCACCTGCCATTAACTGGCTGATGAATAATTCAGGCCTTTCCATCAGAACTAGGGATTTTAGGCAGTGCCATGTTACATGGAGAAAGCAAGCAGAAAGGAAACACTGCTACCTTCAATTGAGGTCTTGCTAAGCCCACTTATAAGGCGATACTGCTAGGCACAATAAGTAAACATGCATCAGATCACGCTCGTCAACAAGCTTAAGTCTCAGAGATATTAGAGGCAAGATCTACTCAGCAGAAACAGTCCTGTCATGTAGATGCTGCTGTTTGCCCTGTTTCTATAGATAGGTATATTCACATCCAGTCCTTCACTGTAGGCTGCTTTTCTATTAATTCTTCCACAGCTGTATGGCATAGGCTCGTATTGCCCCTGGAAAACATATGCCTTAATGCTTCAGCCTTGGTCCCTACCATAAAATCTCAGTTAGCTGATACCCCCAGGAACTCCTCCACTATTTATATTACTGCATAGGGTAGCACTCTAGAGTCACTCATTTCTGCCATGTGACAAAAAAGGTCTCTTCTGGGATGAGGCAAACTGAAATAAAGAGAAGAGGCTGGCCCTCAATATTATCTTGTCAAATTTAAAAAAAAAAAAAAAGGTGATTTTTAGAGCATAGGCTTTACTTTTCATGCATGTAGCTCTTCTTCTCTTACAGAGAAGAAATTGGAAGAAAAGGTCTTATATCTTGGCTTTTGTTTTGCTTTGTTGTTGGTATTGGTGGGTTTTTTCCTTCATTATGATAATCCCACATTTGTTGTAGGACACTATGTGTTCAACAGGGAGGTTTTCAAAGAATCTTAATAGGGATTAAGCCTTTATCTGTGAAACATACCAAAATTTCATTTTAGGCTATTAACCTAAACTCTTCCTCAAGATAGGATTTTAGTAAAATCAAGGCGCTGAACCAGAAATCACCTGCCCAAGTTTTTTCCCTTCAATTACTTCCATAAGGGTGGGAACAACACATTTCCTATTGCAAGGTAACAGGTAATAGGAACAGGGTTATTCCAATTACAGGGTTCCTCAACAGAATTATATTTCCCTTTTAAAACTCTTCTTCACTGAGAAAGCCAAACTTTTGCTGTAAATCACTGTGTGCTTGAAATATATAATTTTTTTAATATTGAACACAATTTTCTATGTCTGAGCTTCTTTCCACCTTGCTTAGAGCACATTGTAAGCTCACATTTCTGAAGAGAACCACCCAGGAAATATATTCCCTACAGATTTGTTTGAAGTATATTAACAACTTTGTTTTCTACCACAAGTTGATGTAATTTATCCAGCCTCTTCAATTTATTAGAGGCAGATCTATCAAAAAGGAACTGACATGGGCATTAAGTGTCTTCTCTCACCCCATCTCCCCTTTGCCTTCCACTAAGGAAAAAATATAATGGAAAATTCCCCAAGCCAAAACATCTCAAGAGGAACTTATTGCAATCAGGAAAGAGTTATTAATAGGTGTTTCAATTTGTTTTGACAGTAAGGCTGGGACAGACACTGCACCATAAGTTTCTTGAAAGCACCTAATGGGGTTCATTCACGAAGAAATCGTCCTAACTCCTCTAGCCAAGGAAAAGCAACTTTTGCTACTTGCTACAGCATTCATTTTCAAGTAAATAATTATGACTCTTACAGGCATGAGCGTAAAAGCAAAGTTTTAATCAAACTGTTTCACTGCCTGAACACCCAGATGGCAGTTTTTATCCTGCCTCGCACCTTTTCTTCCACTTTGATATCCTTGATTAGTTTGTGTTATGGATTTCTGTAACTACAATGTAAACAAAGTGAGAACAGGAAATATTGGCAAGAGGATGCCAGGTGAAGAATAAATGAGACAGAAGGTACTGCAGAGAATACATTCAATCCAACAGAGAAAAAAACTTTTTCTTTCTGGAAGTTCTTCCTAGCTATTTCCTCCACCAGCAAGAACAAATGATTCACATATTAGATATATTTAAATTGTCTACTTCCTGAAAATGAAGCTAAAGAAAAAATTCAGTGCTTGCTTAGCTTCAGCTAAAGAGTTAAATAGAAAACAGCAGACAACAAAACAAATCAAATCAAAACAAAATGAAAAACCTGCATAAAGGTAGTCTAAGCAAGATAGAAAAGATAGATTTGGAAAAGTCAGATGTTCCTACCTTCTGACAAAATGCTGTATGTAAACCGTCATTAACAACACATACACAGACTTTTGTCTAGTCTAAGTGGAATTATACATATGAGCTTAACTCATGCCTATAGATATAGCTGTTTATGCAGTTTTCTTCTTCCATGAATAAACAAACTAGTAAAATCATAGCAGAAGTGCTCCAAATTCCAGGTATCCCTCTAATAGATCTCATAAGATTTTACTCTGTACCCATTATCCAAACTAAGAGATGACAGTTCAGTGAAGAAAAAGGTATGTTTACTTCAGGAAAGAATGTCTTTATGACACCTACTTGCTCTGATGAATCCACTAACGTGAAATTTCAGACCCAATAGGCAGTGATTGCACAGCACTGAGACTTCTCTTGTTATTCAGGAAATATGTGTTGTACAGTGCCAGCTCTCTCCCTGCAGACTTGCTGCCAAGCAATTACTCATTTTCATCACTTAGATTTTCTCAACCCCACACCTTTTCCTTTTTATTTTATTATGTTTTGGGAGTGTCTATATATCCAGCATACTTCAAGAAGCAAACACACACAGCACTGGAATGAAAATTATGCTTGTCTTATTTGATTTTAAATAGAAAAGCACTTTCAAGTCCTTAAAAATTGATGTTGTTTTAAGCCTTACAGAAAGCAATAGGAGAAACTAGTATCTGCAGGGGAAAAAAATGGAAAGCAATCAAGAGTATTTCCACTGTTATACATATTTGCTCCCCAAGAGAACCTCTGAAAACTATCTTCTATGACCTGATTCATTCATCTCACTCTCCTTGAAGCATCAGTAGTAGACAGAGGGAATAAACAAAAGCAAAAGAAAGAGAGAGAGATGATATTTTTTTATGAATATGTCTAATTTGGTCTCTTAATGAGGAACACTACTGGATGACAATCTGACTATCTTGATTTTTCTAATTTAAATCTATTTCTGCATTTTCAGTTCAAAAGTTCAGTTTATAGTAGGTGTAAAAGGGGTTCTGATGAGACAAAAAAGAGTCTTAGAGAAAATAACTACATGTATGATGTTAGGTGACACATTTGTGCTGAATTGTTTCTATGTGGTCTGATTTGTACCAGCGCAAAAACATTCAAACATTAGTGACCTGTAGAAGAAGAGTTACCCAAAAATATAAAAGATCAAATACCCCATATCAAATAATTGCTGATTTTACATGCTTTAATTTCTGATGTTCAACCTGACAGGAACATTCTCTATTTTCAGAAGGTGTCCAGCAATCTACATTGAAAGTCAGGACATGGTAGTCCATTTTAACATTCACCATGATGGATAGAATAAGGGTTAGAAGGCCCACAGGAAGTCTTACTGATGTTATTCCCAGAAGTACATTGTTCCTGTGAGACAAGGAGGCAGGGGACTCAAACCTATTTCTCTGAAAAGCTTGTGAAATACCTCAGTTGTGAGGACTCTAGATATTCATATAGCTCAGAGCAAGGCTTTTCAATGTACTTCTAAATGTTGAAACTTGGTAGATTCCCTCCCTATTTATATATTCTTTCTCTTCTCTCCTGCCAGCCCAAGCACTATTGTCTAGGACCTTTCTCTTACTCTGATAAATTAAAGTGGAACATCCACACAACCTTCCTCCTGTTGCTCAAGCTGGGAATCAACCCTTAACTTCTCACTAAGGACTGAACTTTCTAACACGGCACCATGACAACCTGTTTAGTTAAGGACTCCATTGAATGGGACTGTCATTCTCTATCACTTCTATACGTTCAACAAACCAGTGTTTGTGAGAGGAGTGTTTAGATGACTTGCCATCTGTACATCCTTCTTACAGTGCAGAACACGTATGCATGACAGGACATAATCTCAGACGATATAATGGGACACACCGAAGTATAATTCTCACAAGCCCTACACTCAGAAGAGTGCATACCATGAAGAAATCAAAATGATAGCTATTGATGTAGTAGTTCAGAGCCATTACAAAGCTTTATGTCATAGCCCATAGACACAGCAGATACATCCAAATCATCCCACAGCCAAAGCACAGGAATAGTCCTGGCAAAGACAACATCTCTACCATGTAGTATGTGGAGACGGTATGGAAAAACAGAATTACCGTTCCATTTAATAAAACATATTAATATACTTAGTGAAATAGTTGCTCTACTATCTAGACAAGTTCACAGAATCACAGAATCAATTCGGTTGGAAAAGGCCTTTGAGATCATCAAGTCCAACCATAAACCTAACACTGCTCCAGGTCCACCACCAAGCCATGTCCCTAAGCACCACATCCACGTGCTTCAAATTCTCTAAACTTAAGCCTCTCTTCTAAACCACTGTCAAGGGGTGTAAGTCTCCAAGCACTGACACGGAAATCAAGTTGGAAGCAAGGAGCGGCAAGGTATGCTTCTTTTCAGAATGTGGCTGCAGATGATGTCTGCATGCCTGCTATGAAAAGTCTATTACGACTTTTATATAATCATTATTCAGTATAATCCCTTGTGATTTTTGTCATCATCTGGTCATCGTTAACAGGATTTACATTATCAGACAAGTCATTTTCCTTAATTACGTGGCTAACTGGAGATGGTATCCTACAGAAAACATCTGATATAATCATAAACATCCTCAACAATTTCTTGTGTGTACAGGCAAAGCTCTTTTGTCAGTCTTTTGTAGCATTACTAAGCAGTAAGTTTTACCTTTAATAGCTGAATAGTTTTTCTTCTATTGTTATCCGATATAACACAAAATACTCTACAGATTTTTTGAGCAGTCAGTTGTACATTTCTTTATCTTGATCTGACTTTAGAAGTCTAACTCTTAATATTATGTGAAGATTATTTCTATTTGCACTCCTCATTCTTCTATTTGCATTCTTCATTCTTCATTTTCAAAGGACAGAACAGTGGCCAAGAGCAAGGGCTAAAATTTCATAAATATTTGCATAACTTAAATGAGGAAGTGGACCTTTTCCTAGATTTCGAGACAAACATCTAAATATTTTTCCTACATTTCCTCTAGAGACCTTAACACTCAGTGACACGTTTGTTTCTCCTAATGTAAGTGGACAAAGGATAGAATGGAACATAAAATTAATGTAACAGGAAGAATGACTAAATGACTGAAAAAACAGTCATGATTTTTTAAGAAATGTATGTCTTTCTGGGTAAACCTAAGGTGACCGTAACTTATCAGAAATGTCATCTATAAAAGTTAGTTGATAGTCCATGGTTTCTCTCCTCTCATACTATCCTTTCAGCTGTTCTCATACAGTCCAAAACAACGTAAAATTTCCTCAAAGAGTATGGAGAAGAGAGGTTTCCCCAGCATAAGCACTGAGTGACTCCTCTTTTCAATCTGTTTTCTTGAAGAAGCACACAATGCAATGTGGATTCCTCCTACAGAGTGATTATGATGCTATTTTTCTTCCACGGAAAAAACACAAAAAATTGATCTCAAGCCAACTAAACTGAGTCTACATTCCCCAGAATTCTTTTTTCAAGGTGTCCAATGTTTTGAAACTCAATTATTTTTACAGATAGATTATGCTGTCAGTGTCAGGATAACAAAACTTGCACTTTTTTTTTAAATCAAGTTACTGGGAGCAGCTCAAATGCATTCACTAAGATGCATTACAGAGGAACAAAGTTCTGAAGTTTTCTGCCATACAGCAGTGGCAGTGTGGTCTTCATGTAGACAAGTATATAACCTGCAAGGAAAATCTTCAGCAGGAAGATATTTCTCTGCTCCAGAATCCTTATAAAGTAAGTATATCATACAGCACTTGTATGATAATCATGCAACTGCTACAAGACATAATTCAGTGAATTTTTTACTACTTATGTGCTATTTTAGAGAGATTTTTCTCAGCAAAAGTCTATCTGGAGAGTTTTTTTCTCTCATTGTTGCATACCATGTTATTCCATATTGTCCAAGGGCCCAACAGAAGCAATATGGGAATTGAAGTAACAGTGTAAAAAAATGTTCAACATGAAGATTGTTAAACTCAGCTTGGGAAAACAAAGTCTTAAGTGACCAATTACACCTCTACCTGTCTGGTAGATTAAGCAGATGTAAATCTTGGAATTAAGATGTCTTAGCAGAGTCTGTTTCACTTTGGGCTCTTTTTGCAATACATCCCCCCAGAATTCTTAAGATCCTAATTCCCAAAGTCAAGCACTTGGAAAGCTGATTTGCTGACAGATAGAGAACTAAACCTCTTTTAAGATCTAAGCCTTCATCTCTGGTCTCTATTCCAACTTAATATAACACAAGTCTTACTGAGAGCAGTAGAAATAGTGTGCTCACACTACTACTACTATTACTACAAGGCTTTTCTTTTTCACTTCTCTCTTGCACCTTCACTAGCAGCTGGGCTAGCTGTATGACAGACCGCATCAGAAATATGATCTGGCTGACAACAAAGACTTTTTTTCCTAGAATTAATTTTCATCTGGAGCTCTTTCCTGACCTAATTCACTGTGTGACTCCACTCAAGCCACGAATGCACATCTGGAGATGCTGAGCAGAATGGAATCACGTCTTCTGTTCACAGCAATGACTTATGCAAGACTAAATTGCTAACTAAAGACCAAACTGCAGATCTATGGTCGATGAGATATTTAATTCATCACAATCCATGTCTTCAAGAAACTGACATATATTCTCTAGTTCCTGACATTAAATTAATAAATATATCAAAAAAGTAAAAGCCTATAATTTATATTTCTTTTATAATTTATTTTCATGTTATGTAAATCCATAGCATGAAATACACTGCCTGAAAATACATGTCATTAATGCACCCTTTAACACACTAATTCTGTAAGTCAGTGATTTAGTAGTTTATATTTCAGGTCTCCTTTTGCAATAGTAAATTTTATCAGGCTTTTACTGTAAGAGAGAGAGACATAGCTGGAAAAAAAGATTTGAAGGCCAAATATCTTTCTGTATTCTACAGGGAATCTTGAAGTCAATGAAAGCATATACAACACGTTGCAGAACAGGTGCTTCTTTGGTTTGTCAGATCAGCAATTTTCATCCATATGGTTCATACTTACTAAACTAAGTTTGTGTTCTGTCAAGAGCAGTCAGCGATAGTTGAATTTTGTGAGGTGAAGGCAATCAGATACAACAAGGTAAATCCACATAATAAAATTTACAAGATACTGACTAACGAAACCCAAACTTTTTCCTCATACCATTTTTCAATGGACCACTGCAATTTTCATACTTTCAAACACAGTTATAAATATTTGTCATAAAACTGGAGCAAAGTGAATCTACAGCATCATGTGCCTTAGTTTCATCTTAATTCTAGTGTATAAACCAAAGTTAAATTCATAAATAGCATGAAGACAACAATATAAATAATATTGGACTATCATGGTTCTTTTAATTACTGGCACTGTTGGCTGGGATAGATATATTAGCTAACAGATTATCAGAGTTCTTCAAAGAGCAGAGTTTTCAGACTTCCAGGTCTACTACAGTCCTGTTGTGTATGATTATCTCTACAGAAAGATCAAAAGTTTGTCAACACTTTTTAAAGTCTGTAAAATATTTGCATTTCTGGAGATTAAACAATCAATAACGAAAGCTAAATCATAAATATGTCATATGAATAACTCCTTAGCAATAAGTCATTGTAATTATAAATTATTTGAGCTTATGAAATTAATTTCTAAAATTTCTTGAGCACTTTTCATTGATCTACACTCAAAGTACCTAGTAGGCACTTAACAATTACAGTAAGTGTGGTCTCGAGCCTGTGCCACACCAACCAATCTCTGCTGAAAGAGTGGAAAACTTTGGTAGTTAGTTTGCCACTAGATCAATTTAAGATGGAAGCTCTTCTTAGGTGCAGAATTGATGACTGGTAGCCAGGAACTAGGCTGGATTGGGGGACTCTGTGGGGGCTTTGAGGTGGTTTTTTGGTTGTTGGTTTTTGGTTTTTTGGTTTATGTGGTTTGGGGTATTTTTTGCTGCAGAAAAATAGTTTAATCATTCAAATGAAATTCAATTTATTTTCTAGTTTACTGGGATTTTTTTTCTCTACTTTGGCTTTTTGCTAAAAAGACAGCTTGTTCAAATTAACTTCAATTTTTTTCTTAACATTTTCCCATTTGCCACATACCATTTTTGTGGTACTACATAGAGGTAAGTTTTAAAAGAAAGCTTTTTTAATAGAAGTTTTGCCAGAGACGGGAAACTTTCTAACAATTAGGAAATAAAGCCTTAATTAGGAAATTAATTATTTTGACATTTTGAGACAACTAATTTAAGTGTTTTGAATTTCCTAATTGCTTCAGTCTCCTGAAATTGATAAAAACTAAAGAAAATGGAAATATGTCTAAAAAAAACTATGGCAAAGGACGTAAAGCTACTGAAAAGAAGTTTGCCAAAGGCCCTTTGCGTAAAGGGTAAAGCTACATGTTTACTCCCAATAGTAAAGCTAGAGAGCTTTTGCCACAGGACCAACTGAAGCTAAATAAGACACTGTCAAGTAAGTTGGGATGGAAAGATTTCATGCAGCAACCCTCACACACATTTTTCTTCTTTTTTTATTGTAACTTATATGTATATATTTGAACTTGCTCAGAAAATCTTTTGGAAACCTGCTGTCTTCTGTATTTCCATCTAGTGATAGTATAACTGGAATTCTCATAGGCGAAAGGACAGTGCCATTTTACCATTGAGGTCAGAACTGATGAGAAGAGCACATTTTTTTTAAATGGTAACAGCACCATGTTTCTCGAAAACACCAGAGCAAAGCCATGGTGGAACCCTACTGCTACTCCATGATGGAATTTCGTATTCTTGAAATAAGTGAAAAGTAAGTATATAGGCAGAATTTAGCTCCTACAGAAACTGATTTCACAACTATGCTTCATCACTATTTTGACATTTTAAAGCATTTAAATAGAGCATTTTTCACCTCTGCATATTAACTACCAAACTGATATCATTTATTTGAATATGTTAGATTTGAATGTTCACGATACAATAAAGAGATTGGTCACACCATGAGTCAAATGCTGTTCTTAAACTTCTTTTCCTAGACGATTTGACAGGGAAGGAGGCAGTATAATTGCTCTGAAGAGGATAAAGATTTGAGCCTGTGATTCATTTCTACAGCTGGGTTATAGGTCAATGGAAATCTAAATTGGCAGTGAAAACGTTAACTGACACAAAGTGTAGATCCGACACTACCAGAGATAAACAATTGGTATTTACATTGGCAAATATTCTCGCTGCATTATGTTTGCCCTATTTACTTCTTTGTCAGTAATGCATCAAGTATCCTATAGCATAATCCTTCTCTCAGCACTTACCAATGAACTATGAAATAGTATTAAATAGAATTAATTAGAAGTTTTAATGAATCATGTCTGTCCTCATTTATTATACAATGTAATTTTCAAGGAGTGATTAATTATGAGCTACAGATGAGTGAATGGTTAATGTAGTTTGTTAACCTTACTAAGAAGCTGCAGTACATGGTGCAAGTTAGTTCTCCTCTATTGTTAGCACACTTAAGTGCTTGCCATTACTTCAAGTGAACGAGATTTTCATGACTTTGCTGTTAAGATGCAGAATCGGCTAGTTGCTGACCTTCCCCCTGTATTATTTTTACAGTCTCTGATACACAAAAACCTTTTCCTTCTCCTTCCTTTCCTTTCAACTTTAATTTACAAAGCAGATTGAAGTCATATGACAAAATCCCTCCCTCCCATCAAAGTGAATTTGCATACTTAATTCCCAGTACATAATTTAGCTCATGCAGTATTTTACCCATCTCTATCCAATATTGCTAGATTCTGCTATGTTCTCAGCACACAGTATTACCATAACTATAATTTCAGGATATGCTTTTCCTCTCAGCTGGATCTGATAACATACCAATGTTTTAGGTACAGCTAAACAGTTTTTTCTCAGCACCAAGGTCTTTTCATTTTCCAGCTCTTCCCCGCAGGGACTAGGCTGGAGCTCCACAAGCAAGTGAATGAGGACACTGCTGAGAGAGCTGAACTCAGCAGACCAAAGGGATATGCCATGCCATGCAACATTGTCCTCAGCAATAAAAACTCAGGGAAAGAAGGAAGAGTGAAATATGCCCTTGGGTTATAGCATTGTTCTTCCCTAATGCTTGTTACATGTACTGAGGCCTTGCTTTCCAGGAGGCAGCTAAATATCTGCCTGCCCACAGGAAGTAGTGAATGAATTCCTTATTTTGCTTTGCTTGCATGTGCAGCTTTGCTTCACTTCCTAAACTTGATTCACAGTTTGGTTCGTGTTTTTTGGGTTTTGCTCTTCCTATTTTCTCGCCCATCTTACTGCAGGGATTGAAAGAGAGATTGGGTGGAGGTTTACCTGTCAGCTGGGATCAGTTCACTACTGTTCCCACTTGGACTTCTTTGAAAAGTAATCGTACAACACAGGTGACATTTCTGTGGACATATGTTAAGGCGATTCTCTTTTCCTTTTATTACCTTGGAGGGATGACAACATTTTCCAATACCCAAGTTCTCAATAACGATATAACTTAATGAGACTACATATTTGTCATACAAACAGAAATCAAGGTCTGCTTAGTCACCCTCTTTTTTTTCCCATTCTCCATAAGTTTTACCTCATTATTTTGGAGTCTTAAAGAGGCACATCATTCCTTCTATTTACCAAATGGTAGTAACATAAGCTCATGAATTTGCAGAATCATCAAAATACAGGGGTTACCTTTCTAATTCTACAAGTAGTTAAAGATATGGATCCTGCCCTCAATAGGCAGATTTCCTTTGTAAGCTTAGATACAGAAATAACTGCTTCAAATGTGGCTTGAAAGGACTCTTTCTATACACATCCTTTGCCCATGGCAGGATCCAATTCTTTGTGTCCACTACTATGTTTGCCTACAGCAATACCCTTAGCTTTTGCTAGCTCTCAGAAGTACTCTCCCTACTCAGAGCTTGAGGTCACAGAACAGGACCATCTTGAGCAGCACAGTTCAACACAGACAAGATGACTCAGATCCCTGGGGCACAAAGTAGTCTTGGAGTGCTTCATGTCTAGAGC
Organism: Cnemophilus loriae; assembly: GCA_013397755.1. NCBI lineage: Eukaryota > Metazoa > Chordata > Aves > Passeriformes > Corvidae > Cnemophilus > Cnemophilus loriae. Next base: position 200,659 of record VZTF01000538.1, read on the forward strand.
TGGCCCCACACTGAGTTTCAGCACAAAATGAGTCCCAGAATTGCTCTTAAACAATAAACTGCAGAAGGCAACAGAATTTCACCTATTTTTCCGAATCAGGAGGAAGAAATAAAATATATTCTCTATTCTTCAGTGTACAAGGACTATAATGTTTCTCTAGGTGCGGAGATATTTTTCATCTGAACACACAAAATAAGAAGTCACTCTGCTGGGATTGCCTCTAGTTTTACCAAAGTAAGTCTTAATATTAAATTTGAATAAAATCAGTAGGTATATTAGAGTTTAAGTTCTTGTTTCAGTGATAATATGAAGTGGATCTTATACACATTCATAGTCAACTGCAAATTTATTATGGCTCTTGCAAGATATTCAACAGCCTATACTTAAGAAAAGTAGGCGTACAGCTTATTAAAACATTTCTGTTGATGTGTAAGTGCGTTCAACTGAGTTTTCTTTTCCTTAACCACGCTAAAAGCATAGTAAGATAGTTGTGATTCAAAGCCTAAATTCCTAATCTTAGAACAACAGACAAAAAAAAAATTGATCTTTAACAAAATAAGTAATTGGGAATTTATAACAGTTTATGTATTTAAAGATATTGAGACAGACAGTGTTAGCCAAGTGCTGATATATTTATGCCCAGGCTGAATGGTTTGAGCAGGAGCTTTATTAGATGGGAGCCCTCAAAAATTGATTAGATTATTTGCATTGAAATAAAAAGACTTATTCGGAAATAATTTCTTTGTGTTTGTGTGTGAGGCATGTGTGTGAGGCATGCATATTCCTAAAATCAAAGGGATTCTATCATTACATCTATCCCAAGGTAACTTAGTGAAAGTTTCTTTCATCGATTCATAATTCATATCCAAACTAAGGGGTATCTGATCGAATGAGTTTTACATACTTCACTGTGTATTTGCTAAGACAGTCAGTTTGAGCAGCCACCAAAACAAACAAAAAATATTTCATTTCCTCTTAGTAATAGAAAGCTTGGAAAAAATGGCTTCTTCACAAATTAGGTTCCCAAAAATGCTCATGATTATCACATGGTTATCAGTTTGAACTGAATTTTACGGCTGTTTGTCACCACTTGTTGCCCGGTTATAGTGATCCTGTAGCAGGATGTTCTGCCCTGGAATGTGGTCAAGCAACTCAGGCAATGCCCTATTCGCAAGGCCCTAAGTGGTGAACTGAGAGGGGGCTGTTATGCTGAATTTGGTATTGAATTATGCTGAAACCAGTCTGGCTCATCAACCCCAAAGCTAACACCCTGATAGTGAGACAAAGATGTGACAGATATGGTAAAGTATCGTTATCAAAAAATGCTAAGCTGGCCAGAAGACATATCACTTTATACTGTAAAAGTCCAGCCCCACTTTTGTACAGTTAGGTTCTCCTAACAGATCCCTTCTTGGAGTGTGTATGAAGATTTCTACGTTGGGTGGGCATGCCCCTCAGTGTTACTCCTCAAGGCTGAGCGAAAGAGATTTTGCTCACAATTGTTGGTATGGGTGAGTTACATGTGTTTTAATAACTTTTTGGTTTTGCTAGCTTTAATACAATTGCTTTAATATGATGGCTTTGATGAAGTGCACTATCCTATCCTACCCTAACAATTTTAACTTCTATACTGTATAGTATATAATTCTGATCAAGATACTTTTGGCCAGTCCTTTATCATAATAAATAATTCTGATCAAGATACTTTTGGCCAATCCTTTATCACAATAAATGATTCATTTTTACAGAAATATGTCTGATTTTCCATTATTAATTCTACAGGCCAAAGTTGTACAAAGGTTCAATCACACCTCTATAATTTCTTAGACTTGTCTGAGGCTAAGATTGGATCCAGCTGCACCCAACAGCTCTGAGAAGAAGTTTAGAAAGCAAGGGAGTCCTGTCTGCACCTTATGACTCAACAGGAGGGCTTCTCTAATAGACTTTATCTCAAGCTTCCACTTCCACTGGCAACAGTCCTCGTGTTGTAGTACATAACATATCTCAGGTGTTAACTTGGCAGAAGTCATTGTAAACATAGTTCTCAACTTAAGGAGAATCCAACTGAAATTATATTTAAATAAATAAACAACAAAGAATAACCTTATGGTATGAATGAGACACATCAATCACAAAACTGAAGTGAGATGGAAGAATTTCAATAAAGAAAAAGAAATATCTGTGGCATGAAGCTCAACTTGTAAAGACCTCGAACTGCAGGAGTCCTGATACAGAAAGGCTGCTGCTGAGATACATCAAAAGTGCATCTTTATTGAAGAACAATTGCATGACCTAGTTTCTGGTCAGCAACAAGCTTTTGTAGAAACTTCAGGAGCTGATAAAAATCTCTGTAAAGTCAGGATGTGCACTTTTATCTTTACACCAGTAGGAAGGAGGAATTTGAAAAGATTTTCTCCCATCTTTTTACACATTTAATTCTAAAAGTTATGTAAATTTAGAAGCAATGGAAGAAACAAGACTCATATAAACTAGATGTCCATAAATATTTATTGTACTAGGTAGAAGAAGTTTAAGATCTACTTGGTATGCATGAAAATATGTTTATCTTTTAAGTAACTAGGAACGGTAGAACAGAAAAATATAAGGAAGGCATGATTTGACTCAACTGTTAATATTCAGAAAGTAGACTTTTTACAAGTTTTTTAATTATACAAAAAGAATAGACAAGGTTCTTTAAAAGACATCTATGACATGTTGGCTGTATCCAAGCTATACAAAAAACAAACAGAAGCATGGGATTTTTTCTCCTGTCTGGGTTTGGGGTTTTTTTGCTGCTTGTGCAGTTAAACCTACCCATTCCAAGATCCAGTCCCTGACATCCAGTCAGTTAAATCAGCACACTTCAAACTACACTGTTTACTTAACTCCCAGTTGTCTCCTGCTTTTCAGCACATGCTTTCTACACATGCTCCTGCTTTACCCTCCCCTGCCACACCAGCTTTCTAAGGTACATCTTCTAGACTGACAGACATATCCTGTAGTGCATGACCTCCAGAAACAAGCAGTAGCCCAGAGCAGTAACTCTGGATCAGACTTGGGACAAGTATCAGCAGGTGATGAATTTGGCACTTGCTTGTCCTTCAATGAAGGAGACTAAATGTGGCGGTGGGAGACAGAGGAGGAATCGCAGAATCAGAGAATATTCTGAGTTGGAAGAGACCCACAAGGGTCATTGGGTCCAGCTCTTAAATGAATGTGTGGATAGAGTCCACAAGCTTGGTGTCATTAGCACCTTTCTCTAACCAGCTGAGCTAACCTCAGGGAAGAAGAGCTTCTGTGCAGTTCTTAGTTTTTTTCCTGAGAAAGACTAGATATAGTGAAATTTTTTAAGGCTAGAGCGTGTTTTTAACTAAATACACAAAAGATTTAAAATGTATTCTATGTATATTATTATACATAGCAAATCTTCTCCCTAAAACCTCACAGATGATAGGAGATAGTATAAACATCCAGTTCTACTATCCATAACCCCAGAGCGCTAGTGCAGAAATCTGTTTTTTACTGTAATTCCTCATCTCTAATCCAAAGTAGTCCATATGGAATATTTGTAAATGCCGTATGTACTTGCAATGATGTTGGTGGTTCAATCCTCCTGAGCAGCAAAGATTGCATCTCTCAAAGCCTTACAAAAGCCATCTTAGTAGCCCCAGTTGCCTAAATGGCTGGTTCCTGAACCCAGAATCTCCTGAATATCACTGCATAGCTTTATATCTTTGTCTCTAATGCTTGTCAAATAGATAAGTGGAAACATAGTAAAGATAGAAAGCAAAAATAAAAGTTATCAAACCCAGAAACTGATAAGAAAAAAAAAAATCTCAGAATTACAAAAATCCCTCAAAAGCCCAAAACCTGTTTAGTCCACTTTCTTTTTCAAATGCACCAGTTTGGCATTCGCTATGAAGCATGTGGTGTGTGATGTTTGTATTGGTTTGGCACGGCCTGGTTTTTGGTAGCAGGGAGCCACAAAGATGTCCCCTGTGAGAAGCTGCTGGAAGCTTCCCACTATGTCCAGCAGAGCCAATGGATGATGGCTCTGAAGATGGACATGCTGCTGGCCAAAACTGGGCCAATGAGAGAGTTTGGTAATACCTCGGTGATGGCATATTTAAGAAGGAAATCAAAACAAAGTCAAAGGTTTTTGCTTCTAGTCAGAGAAGAGGAGGAGGTGAGAGCATGTGAGGGAAAAAATATGGAGACACCAAGGTCAGTGGAGAAGGAGGTGCTCCAGTCACCGGAGCCAAGATTCCTCTGCAGGCCGTGGTGCAGCCCATGGTGAAGCAGCTGTGCCCCTGCAGCCCACGGGGATGCAGAGATCCACCCGCAGCCCGTGGGGGAGGTGCCTGTGCCAGAGCGGGTGGATGCCTGGAGGAGGCTGTGATCCAGTGGGGGACCCGGAGGAGAGAGGGCCCTGCTTCCAGGCTGGAGCAGCCTGTCCTTGGAGGCCTGCACCCCGTGGAAAGAGAGACCCACGTCACAGCAGTTTTGGGNAACCCATGTAGCAGCAGTTTTGGGAGGCCTGTTGGCCCGTGGGAGGGGCTCACACTGCAGCAGGTGAGGTAGGGCTGCTGCTCATAAGAGTGGACCCACGCTGGAGAAGTTCATGGAGAGCTGTCTCCCGTGGGAGAGACCCCATGGCTTCACAGGGGAAGGACTCCTCTCCCAGAGCAGCAGAAGAAAATCTCAGGTGACAAACTGACCAAACTCCCACGCCCTGTCCCCCTGAGCTGTCGGTGGGAAGGAGGGTGAGGCGAGGAGGGCGAAAGGTGTTTTAAGGGCTTATTTTACTTCTCATTATCCTCCTCTGATTCTGTTAGTAATAAAATTCACTCTGCAATTTAAGTTGAGCCTGTTTTGCCCTTGAAATATTTCTCCCAGTCCTTATCTCTCTCATGAACTGTTCGTTAATTTCTTTTTCCCTCCTCTGCCCAGCTGTGGCAGGGGAGGGTAAGCTAGCAACTCTTGTGGGTGCCTGGAATTGGGCCAGTGTCAAACCACGACAATGTCTTATTGACATTAACTGTTTAGGTATTTTTTTCTTGATGCAGTTCTTTAGCACTGGCACTGTCCAAAAGTGGGTTTTGTTGTTCCAGATAGAGTTTCCCCACCCTGTGTACAAATACTAGCACACTTCAGAGCAGTGTTCTCAGGCGGTTTTGTAGACAGAAGGATTAGAGCACCAGATGGATTCATGGTGGAAGCAGTGTGGCAGGACTGTCCTCTCCCTCTCTACCACAGATAGCTGGTGCAGATATGGAAGCGATAACCTAGGGGCTGGTAGGCCCAGCAAGGGGTCATCTCTGGTGCCAAAAGGGCTCAGGCCTCAGCTAAGAATAAATATCTTAGTCTGGAGAGCAGATGTGGGAAGAGATAAAATAAATATTCTTGACTGAGAGACACTGTTTTACAAACTATAAAAGACACATGAATTATCATAGAGGCAGAAGGCTCCTACACCCTGACAAGTGAACAGGACTTCTCCTCGGAGTTGGGACGCAGATTCCGTGGTTACTTTCCTGGGAACTGAGGGAAAGGATCTCGATGTGTGCTCCACCAACAACTGGATGGTAAGATACATTGAATCCGAAGTAATATTACTTCTTCACTAGTTGTAAAATTAATGGTACCTTTAACCCTGCACTATACATACCAACTAGTAGTCTCTCTTTGTCTTTATTCTTGTGTAGTATTTAGTTTATTTTAAGTCTTATGTCTGTTAGTTTTATGTCTATTAAATATATAATTCATTCTATTATAGATTGAATCAGCCATTATTAAAGAACTTGCGAACAAGAGTGGGTTTTGGGGTGCTGGCCACCTCAATAAAATTACTGCCTGCTGCCAGAGGCCTGGGCAGAAGGCAAGGACTTATCCAAACCCTCACATCCATTCGTAACAAGCAGTAACAGATTTGGCAGCTCTGATGCCTTAAGAGCAAAGATTTTCAATTCATATGAAGAAAATTGTCAGAAGGGAACCATGTGCTGTTAAAAGCACCCAAGGAAAGAAGCTGATGTTTGCACTCCTCACTGTACTTTTTAATGTCATTCAAGATCCCAGTTGTTTCATGGAAAAGCACATTGGACAATAAAGTCAAACGAAGTCTCACTTTTATAACACATTAAGAGTTGTAAATTATATCTTCAATGAAAGTCCAAACAGGCTCAAAAATTTCATAAATGTCCTCCTGGCATCACCAGACATGCAGCAACAGAGATAACAACACCACTTTTACATCCTCCTCAATCTTTGCATAAGTGGAAAATTATTCAGTACCTGGCAGTCATGAATATTTCCAAAAAACATTAAACTGAATGCATATGAGATTACACCACATCACTCTTCTTATCTGCTCTGTCCATCATATACACTCTGTGTTACTGGCTATGCTTCAGGACAAGGGAAATATGGTCTTGGTAGGCACCATAATACAGTTCAATGGGTTCAGACATACTCTTTCAAAAAAAAAAAAAATTGCAGAAAAAGCTACAAGCAACTGTTTTTGCCTATGTGATCCCAAAAATGGCTAATACACACCACCTCAAGAATTAGGTCAGAGTCCACAGTTGCTCCTCCTTCTTGTACTTGCAAAGATCATTAGAAGCTATGGTGAAGGACAGAGTCACCATCTCCACCACCATAACAGTCTTAAGAGCCCAACAGCCACTGATCAGAAAAGATATCAAGTTCTTCCTTAGATAAAATAATTGTTGATAGGTTTGGGTTTGTGTGATGGTACAAATCTTGAGTGTCCTTCTCACTCTAGCAAGAATTACCTGGGAATACTCCTATGAAAAACATACACAACATTTTAACTTGTACTAGCTTGTTTCTTCCAGGTTGTACTACATAGTAAAATATTGAATACATAAAAATTACTCATGCTCCCCCATCAAGTGACAAAAGCCAGTTATTTTCAATTAATGACCAACATATAAAAGAAAGACAACTGTTAATTTAAGTATAAAATCACACATTCTTGAATGTTTCTGCCTCAGCCTTGGCTGCTCTACAGTTAAAATTTATAAAACAAAACATATACAGCACGACTTGTGTGTCTCATGAGAGCTGACAGGCAGGGATCGCAGAGGATCAAGGAAAAGGCAAGTCCCACCGGAACTGCATCACTGCAAAATCTTAGCTCTCAGGTCTTGCACACAAACTCACAATTAGCAGAATGATACACACATGCTTATTTCGTAAAATAAAAGGTTGCTTCAATAACTAGATGCCAAAACCACTATGAAATTAGAGAGGGAAATCAAATCAATAGTAGGTCCAGCAGGAGACTGTGTTCTATCCTTGGATCTGTTTGCAGGTGTGCTGGTTGCATACAGATTAGCTGATAAATGGCTGATTCAATAGACTGGTAGCAAACACATGCTTTGCTAGAGATGACTTTTTAAGTCATCATACATCAAACAGACAGTGTCAGCCTTTGAGGATAAACCAGTGATGACTTGTTGTGCTCTTTGAACTGCCTCGGAGACCCAGAGACTAAAAGAGTGCCTGAATGTTTCCCTGAATCCACTGGGAGGATTGAAAGCTTCAAAGAGTAACACTATCACATCCAAGGGGAAATGCATTGATTGAAGGAACCAGTGTGAAATAGTCTTTTATAATTACCAGAATGCTGGAATCGACTGGTGTTTTGCTGAGCTATATTTTATCTTTATTGGATTAACTGTGACACAGTAGGTTATGTCAAAGGGAATCTGCATGAATATTAAAAGTAAATGTGGTGTGAATAATAGATAACTTACATTAGATGCAACAGCATGCAGCAATTTTTATTCACCTATGTAATTAGATTAAAACAAATCTGCTGAATAAAGTATATTGTCTTATTATAATCCAAATTCAAAAGTATCAAGAAGTTATGAAATGGGGATAATTGCTGCTCTTTAGAAGATGCATATGGTTACTCACATCTACACATGACAGTGAAAAATTTTGAGAACAGTTCTAGAGAAAATGGTTTGGTAATGAATAGAAAACCATTTCAGTCTCAAATTGTTAGTAAGTGTATCACATATCTACTTAGAACTTTGGTAGCAGGTATGTGCTGTTTAGGTAAAAAAAAATAATTGGGGGAAATGTAGAGAACAGAAATTATGTAAGGCAGATGAGCTTAGTACTAGGATCATACATTAAATTCTTCTGGTCATTTTAAAAGCATATACTCAGCACTGGGTCTTTTAATTTCCTAAATGATCAGTCGTATGTTCTTTAACATAATGAGTGTTTTCTTTTGTATGCCACAGAAATATATATTTGTTTGAAACTTTTAGCAGAGAGTTCAATTTTTGCAAAGCTGAGCAATTGAAAATATGAATTTCAATTATATCTGTAGAATCACAGAGTAATTTAGTCTGGAAGGGACCTCCAGAGGTCATTAGACAAAGCTCTTGCTCAAAGCAGATCTAATTAGATCAGGCTGCTCTGGGACGTGCCTAGTGGAATTTCGAACACAACCAAGGACAGATATTCGGCACTCTTTTTGTTCATTTATCCAAAGATTTCATAATCCTCACGGAAAAACCTAAACCAACAAACAAACTAAAAACTACCTCCTTAACTTATAAAAATATTAATTTTTCTCAATCTAAATTGTGTCTGTTTCCTCTGCCAGCATGCATTTCCTGGAAGAGTCTGGCTCCATCTTCTCTCTATCCTTACATTACGTACTTACAAGACAGCAAGAAGTTCTCCCCTTTGCCTTCTCTTTTCTGAGCTGAACAGACAGTTCTCTCCTCCTATGCTTTCTGCTCAAGCTCACTGATCTTGATTGCCTTCACTGGACTTGCTTAACTATGTTAATATTCTTCTTGTACTGGGGATCCCAAAACTTGACAGAGTATTGCATATTTAGCCTCACAAGTGACAAAAAATAGATCACTTCTCCAGACCTGTTAGCTGCAGTTGTCAGCTGCAGCTGAGGATGCAAGTGGGATGCTCTGACTCATGTTCAGCTTACTGTCCACAAGACCTTAAGGTCCTTTTCTGTAGAACTCTTCCCTGACAACTGGACCTCAGCCTGCATTGTTGCATGAATTTATTCCATTGCAAATGCAGGATTTGCAGTCATGTTAAAATTTATGAGAGGCTTACCAGTCCATCTGTCCAGTCCGTCTGGGTTTCTTTGACTAGGGGCCCTGCCCTCCACTGTGCTGACCACTAAAGCTAATTCAGTTTTTTCCACAAACTTGCTGAGGTTGCATTCCATCTTAGCATCCAAGACGTTAACAAAGGCGTTAAACACTTTTGTTCTCAGTATAGATCCCTGAGGGATGCCGCTAGTTACTGGCTGCCAGATGGACTTGTGCCACTGGTATAAACTCTTTGATTTCAGCAGTCCAACCAATTTTCTAATCAACTATTACTCACTTGACCAGCTTCTGTCTCAGCAAGTTGGTGATAGTGAAACTGGGAGACTGTCAAAAGACTTGGAAATCAAAATATCTAACACCTGCTGCCTTGTTCACAGTACCAGTCCACTATAGGAAGCACTAAGGTTGTTCAGCCACTATTTATTTTTGGTAAAATCATGTTGGCATATGAAAATTACCCTCTTGATTCTCAAGAGTTCAGGAATTACTTCTCAGAGGATTTGTGCCTCTGCATTTACAGGCTGCTTGCAGTTGTCTGAATCCACCCTCTTGCCTTTCTTGAAAGTGGTTGCAATATTTACCTTCTTTCAGCCACCGGGAACATCTCTTCAAAGGGTTTCTTTTTTCTTTTTTCTTTTTTCTTTTTCTTTTCTTTTCTTTTCCTTTTTCTTTTTCTTTTCCTTTTTCTTTTTCTTTTTTTCTTTTTCTTTCTTTTTCCTCTTTCTTTTTATCTGACATTAGCTAGCTCCTTCATCACCCTCAGGTGTTTCACATCTCACCACGTGAGCTGTATATATAACTATTTAACTTAAGTGATCCCTAACTTGCTTCACTCCCACAGACTTAGCTAGCAGACTTAGGAATCTGGGAGGCAGGTTGGATAGATGTTAGCAGTAAAACTGAGAAAGGCACTGAAGCATTACAATGAGAAAGAAGGGCCTACCAGCCATGAACATTCTAGCTATTTTTTAACATATGCATACACGCACACATACAGACATGTACTGCCTGTGAAAAAGTCAAGGCAACGATAAAACAAGTTTTAAGAAGTTTCTGCTCAGCATAGTCTTAGCTATGTGTCTAATGCTCTAGATTTTGTAGAAATCTCTCAAATATATCAAAGTTGTGGCAGGGTTTTATTTTGGTTTTTACTCTAACCACCTTTTTCCCTACATGATAGTAGTGAAAGATGAAGTCAGTTTTATTTTACCTTTAAAATGGGTCAGTATATGCTGAATAAAGTCCCTTTCATTTTCAGACTTTATCGATCAAATCAATCTATTCACTAACTGTTGAAGAGCTAACATGGCATAGCTGCTGAGGCAAACTCATTTTTGACAATGGTGCATTTAAAGTCAATGAACACAGTCCACACAGACCAAACATAGCCTATAGCTTCTTTCCGACACCATTTGCATCACGTCACACTTAGAATGATTCAAGTTTGACATTTTAGCTGTTAAAGGAGCCATGAAAGTGCATCACAGGCTACCATTTTTCTTACAGATTGTAAAATAAAGAAGAAATATTCCCTATTGCCTACCAAGCTACCACTGGGAAAAAAGGAAAAACATTTTATGCCATTTCCCCTTTATCTAAAAGAGCTGACCTATGTTTAAAAGGTCCATTTTAAGATTTTTTCACTGTAAGGCTGGTGAGGCACAGGAACAGGTTGCCCAGACAAGTTGCCCCATCCCTGGAAGTGTTTAAGGTCAAGCTGCATGGAGCTCTGAGCAATCTGGTGTAGTAGAAGATGTCCACGTCCATGGCAGGGGAGTTGTTGGAACTAAATGATCTTAAAGGTCCTTTCCAGCCCAGGCCATTTTATGATTCTATGATTCTGTGATTCCATGATTCTACAACTTGCATTTGACATGTATAGTGCCATTTTTAAACATACGCAGAACTCTCAAGAGAGCACAAAAGAGGCAACAAGCACCAGAACTGTCTATAGCAATATGACTATTAATACAAAAATTATGTCTTCCAGTCCCACCTCTTGCAGGTACTGCCAAATAAGGTATCACCCATAGCTTTCAAATAGAATACATTAGCCTCATATAAAAACAAAAGGAAATTTATGTTGTTAATTAATACTTTGAAGAAGTACACTTTATTTAGCAATGTTATGAGCACAGTCATGCTTGTCTTTCCTGAGAAGATGGGCACTTGTAGGACAAAGCAATAACTAGCTGCAGAACTGGTGCTGGTGACAGGGGCTTGGGTTGTATGACCAGCTGGGCAAAACTATTGTCACCAGTGCAATGGTGGATGTCATAAAGATGGCTTTAAACCAAGAATGGTAGTAAGGGAGAGAGTAACCAGTAATCCTGTGAGGGAGCAACCAATAGTTGGCTAAGCAAAGTTCATAGGATGATGTGACAACAAAGGATCAAAAAATCAACAAAACTAGCGTTTTTTGCAAAGCCAAGACACCAAGGACACGCCTACAAGGCATCAATATGTAAAAATCTCCCAAACTCTCTCCAGACATTTAACATGCTGGGATGCCTCTTTGAAGTATGCATTTGCAGAGCTACAGTCTTACTGAGATCACGAAGATGTGATGGGATGTTTTCCATCACTGGAGTCTTGAAATGGAGTGATATAGGCTTTTTAAGGAGGACAGGGTAGGAAGAAAACGAGGAGGAGTTGCCCTTTATGTGAGAAACCAACTACAAAGCATGGAGCTCTGCCTAAGGATGAATGACTAACCAATGATAGCCTCTAGATTAGGATTAAAGACAGTACAGACATAAGTGACACTATAGTGGGTATCTGCAATAGGTTTCCTCACCAGGAAGCAAATCAGGCCTTCTGCAGACGGTAGTAGTCTCACATTCACAGGACCTAGTGATGCCTTAGGGCTTTTAGCTTTTATATTTTTCAGATTCCTTACTGCATTAGTGTGTGTGACTCTGAACTCTATCTAAAATGTTAGCTAGTTTCTCATGTTAGTCAGACTAAACAATCCTTCCAAGGGTGCAATCAAGATCATGCTCCAGAGCTCAGGTCCAAGAAGTATAAACAAAGTGGTTTGGGGGAGACAGACCAGGAGATTATTTCGTAAACTGAAACTATGGTTGGACGATTAACTTCTGATATGCTAATAGAACAAATCTACATCTGTCTAAAAAACTCGTGATTATTCGTCCATTTTGGATCCATCTTGGGTGTAGTCTCTTGCAGAGGCTCCTGTGTGGCCCAAGGTGTATCTTTTAGAGGCCTTTAATAAATACCTCCTTTATTCCCTTGCTCTGTCTAGTCTCTGTTTCAGGTAGCCTCTTCAGGCATCACTAGTCCTCCTAGGGGACTTCAACCACTGTCCCACTGCTGGGGGACAACACAGCACGAAAATACCAGTCTAGAAGATTCTTGAAGGACATTCATGATCACTTCCTTCTCCAAGTGGTAGAAGAGCTGATGAGGAGAGGTGTTCCGTTGCACTTCATATTCATCAACAAGGAGGAGTTCACTGGGGATGTGAAGGTCAAAGGCAGCCTTGAATACAGGGACCATGCGACAGCAGAGTCCAGGATCTCTAAGGTAGGGAAAAGGGCGAAAAGCAAGACTGCAACCCTGTACTTCAGTAGAAAAGATTTTGACCTCAGTGAAGATCTGCTTGGAAGAGTTCCTTGGGATAAGACCATGCAGTTAGGAGAATCCCAAGAAAGCTGGTTAGTACTCGAAGCCCTCGTTCTGTAAGCTCAAGAGCAGTCCATTCCAACTAGGAATGAAAGAAGTCTGACAAAAATGACAAGATGCCTGCATGGATGAACCAACCATGCCCTGGCCAAAATTAGACACAAAAAAAGAAGCATACCAAGGGTAGAAGGAACAAAAAGTAACCTGGGAGAAATAGAGATGAAGTTAGCAAAGCTCAAGCCCAAATGGAATTGAATTTGCTAGAATGTCAAAGACAAAAAGTTCTCTTATATAAGAGAATTTTATAAGGCTTATATAAGTGTATAGGAAACAAAAGGAAGATTAGGAGAACGTTGGGCCAATTCTCTCCAGGTGACCTGATGACACAATACACAGAAAAAGGCTGAGGTACTGAATACATTCTTCATGTTAGTCTTCACTAGCAAAACTGATTTTCAGGAGTCCCAAGCCCCAGAGATCTGGGGGTTAATTTGGAGCAAGGAAGACCTGTCCCTGGTGCAATAGGATCAGGTTAGGAAATACTTAATTCTGGACGTGCCTAAACCCATGGAATTAGGTGGTTGTACTCATAAGAACTGGGGAAGCTGATGCTGCTTTGAGGTCATTCTCAATAATCTTTCAACAATCGTGGCAACTGGGAGGGATGCCTGAAGACTTGCGAAAAGCAAAGATCACTCCTGTCTTCAAGAACAGCAAGGGAGATCCAGGGAAACACGTTAGTCAGCCTCACCTTAACCCGTGGGAAAGTTATGAGGTACCTAATCCTGGAAACCATTTCCAGGCACATGAATGAGAAGGTGTTAATCAGTAATAATTAGAATCTATTCATAGAGGAGATTCCATCCTTGACCAACTTGATAAAGTTCTAGTATGAAATGATGGCTTGGTAGATGGGTGGAGGAGACACCAGTGGACATTGTCTACATTAACCCATTAATATGTGTAAATACCTGAAAGAAAAGTGCAAAGAATACAATGCTGTCCAGTGACAGGACAAATGGGCACAGACTGAAATAGTGATGGTTCCTCCTGAATATCATGAAACACACTTTTACTGTCATAGTAACTGAGAACTGGCACAGGTTTCCAAGGGAGCTTTTGGAGTTTCTGTTGCTGGAGATACTCCAAAGCCTTCTTGACACTCTTGTGGACAACCTGCTCTATACAGTTCTGCCTAAGCAGGGGTTTGGTCCAGATGACCTCCAAAGCTCTCTTCCAACCTCAAACATTCTGTGATTATGTCATAATTTTTTTATGATTAAATTATTGCCTTGGTAGACAAAGGGAGAGAAGCACAAGCTTCCTGCTTAGAATTCAGTGCTATGTCTCGCATAAAATCCTCACAGAGAAGCAATGAAGTATCAGCTGAATGAGCAGACAGAGGTGGATAGAAAACTGGCTGAACAACCATTCAGCGAAAGGTTCGTGATCACTGGCATGAAGTGTTGATGGAGACCAGTAACTACTAGAACACCACTGCTGACTCACACTGAACTGCTGCTGACCAGCACCCCCAGGTCCCTTTCTGCAGGGCTGCTCTCCACACACTCCTCTCCCACCTTATACTTGTGCCCAGCTTTACTGCACCCCAGGGGCAGAATCTGGTATTTGTCCTTCTTGAATTTCATGCTACTGATGATTGCCCAAGGTTCCAATCTATCCAGATCCCTCTGCAAGCAGCTAGAGAATGTTTCAGGGTCACCAGCCCTTGTTCTTGTAGGTAATTTTAACCTACCGGACATCTGCTGGGAACTTAATACAGTGGAAAAGAAGCAGTCCACGAAGTTCTTGGAGT
>VZTF01000539.1:8122-18886 GCA_013397755.1 Cnemophilus loriae
CCCCCTGAAGAGGGAGTGGCAGAGACAAGGTGTAATGAGCTGACCACAACCCCCATTCCCTGTCCTCTTGTGCCGCTGAGGCCAGAGGAGGTAGAGAATTTGGGAATAAAGTTAAGCCTGGGAAGAAGGGAGGGATGGGGGGAAGGTGTTTAAAGATTTGGTTTTATTTCTCATTATCATACTCTGATTTGATCAGTGATAAATTAATTTCCCTAAGTCAAGTCTGTTTTGCCCATTGTGGTAATTGGTGAGTCATCTCTCACTGTCTTTATCTCAGCCCAGGAGCCTTTTGTTATATTTTCTCTTCCCTGTCCAGTTGAGGAGGGGAGTGATACAGCAGCTTTGGTGGGTGCCTGGCATCTAGCCAGGGTCAACCCACCACAGATTTTCACAAATAAGAGACAGAAAAATGCAAAATTGCATTATTTAGCATCACATAAGTTGAGCATTTTTAAAAGATGAACTTTGGATGTGTCATCTTTTGAGTTGCCAATTTTAAGGGCTGATTTTCAACATCAAAAGCAGCCATTGATCTGTGTTGGAAAAAGGAGGGCTCATTTACATCAGGTCAGGCACTTCATTTATGTAATCAAATTTTAGTCCTTTTTTTGAGTGTTTGAACTCAAGCATTGTTTACTTCAGAAGTTTGCAGGTGGAGGCACTTGATAATTTATATGCTTTCTTCATCCTGAGACTGGGCTGATATAGAGATGCCTACTGATTATATAATGAGTAAAATATAAGGGTTTCTTTTTCTTTTCTTTCTCTTGATGACTCTACTATTTTTTTCCATTTTTTGGGAGGAAAACAACCCTCAATGACTTGTCCTTATCTACTGTTCTACTGCTATCTTCCAAACCCATCTGTGCCCAAGTTTTCCCCTTGTAAGGCTAGTGATCAGCTATGTTTTATTGCAAATAAATACCATTAAGAATAATGATAGATGCTGCACCACATATGTTTATAGAGATTCTCTGGGAATCTCTGTGTAGGAAAGGGTTATGGTTTGAAGGAGAGATTGTTTTTCTTTAAGTAATGATCACTTTGCAAATTGACTATTCTTGTTCCAGTATAAGACTCATTTTGGTAGACTGGCTCATTAAATCAAGTTAAATACAAGCAGGACAGTTCAACAGATAATCACAAAATGTTTTTTTTTTTTGCTAGACTAAGTACATCAAATGCATAGTATTTTACTAAATAGAGCAGTTTCATTAAAATTTAATTAAACCTTTATTTCATTACTGATTTAATAATATGTTTTAATGTTATTGTGGTACTTAAATTACTTCAGATCCCTTAAATGTGAGAACTTCAGTCCTAGTTCCAGATTTGCTTTTGCTTCCATCTTTTTGTACTGTGAGACTCTAAATAGGGCAGAATCTCATATAAAAGTGTAATTTATTGATGACTCTGTTTTTTCCACTTTAAAAATGTTTGTGCCACCACATCTCTAGATATAAAGATATTAAAATCTTAGGAAAATTATTATTAAAATAAAATTAATGAACTACAGTAGGCTTACCATAATGAAACTGGAATGTAAAATATATCTCCCAGTTCCCTCAGGGAGAAGCTTGAAAGTGTCTGATGAGTAAACATGAAAAATGGGTGGATGGGTGAAAATTGAAAGGCGTTTTTATGCTTTATAAAGCCATTGCCCTAAATGAAGCTTAGTAATTACTTTGCTTCTCTTGTGATTGATCTCTAGGCAGCAGTTGTGGTGGTATTCAACTTTGCTATGGTTTTGCTGATTTTTCCTGCTATCCTGAGCATGGACCTTTATCGTCGGGAAGACAGGAGACTGGATATATTCTGCTGTTTTACAAGGTGAGAATGTGTGATAGAATTACGGTATATGAGGTGCATCCTTTTTGTGTTTACCAATCAGTGCTACTGTCCCTTGTCAGGAGTGGGAGTTCTTCATTGCAGCAGGACAGCAGCAGGGTCAGTATGTTATTGCCATGGTTTTATTGCTGAATTACATTGCTACACTCACACACACTTTTTCCTTTATTCATACCTACATCCATTTTAGCCATTGGAGGACAACTCTCTGGAAGCATGTAAAAGAGCCATGCTTTAGTAATATCTGTATTTTTTGAATTTTATGGGGTACTGCTGGTATTGGTAAACCTTGGAAGACTGAATTCCAGTCTCTTATGGAAGACTGTACATAACTTGGGGTACCCAGAAGCCTTACTTAATCGCTCTGTGCTAATTTTTTTGCTTTTTGTGCCTTGAAACTTACATACATAAAAATAATGTAAAAACTATAAAATTACTTCTCTTCAGCTTACTTCTTCATAGGACTATGAAGAATTCAGAATGATCAGCACCATTGCAAGATAATGATTGATAATCTTTCTGTTATGGCTCCAATAGTAATTTAGAATGGTAGTATGCACACTCTTACCTAATGTACGTCCAGCTCTGAGGTCATGGGTAGGTTAGGAGGAAGCTACTGTCATCAGCGGAACCACCGCTTAGAGATAAAGCATATTTTCTACATTAGTTTTTACTTTTGCCTGCAATGAAGAGGATAACCTGCATTTCTATACATGTACTCTCACATGCATGTCATAATCAGTATGTAGAGAAATGCCTTTGTGTCCTTGTCCAAGGCCCAAAGGCCTACCCTGGCAAAAACCCCCTCCCCGGTCCCCTGTTACCTGTTGGAACGCCGGAAGCCAAAGAGGAAGTTCCCAGTGTCCAGCTCCTTAAATACTGTATCTCGCAGAGGGCGTACCTTAAATGTCATTGGCCCACGACACCCTGCCACTCCACAGGACCTGGCAGGGTGAAATTCACCTAGAAACCTGTCAACCCATGACAATCCTCTTAGCCTTTCTCACCCATGTGGGAGCAGACACAGTCTGACCTTTTTAATTTTGATGTCAGAGAGAGAAAGTGCTTTCCTAAATTTGCTTTTGAGGTAGTCATTAGAACAGGAAGTTGATCAGAAGCCAGGACTCCCTCTTTCTGTTTCTGACTCAACCACAGTTTCACTGGATGATCTAATGTGCTTGAATTTTTGGAGTCCCAATTCTCAGAAGTACAGGGCTGTCAGGCCTTCCATTTATTCCTACATCTAAAGTTGTACCAAATGAGAATGAACATTTGAGCCCATGTACATATGAAGAAATTCAGTTAATAAGAGGTTGTTTGTTTAGGTAGGCAACATTTTCTTCCTTTTTGTAGGATTTTTCCACTTGGTGAAAAATCTCTGATACTGTTTTCTATCAGCAATTTGCTTTTATTTACAGAAGGAAGCTTGCTTATGACTTTTTTTTATAAACTAGGTATCGACTACAATAAATGCTTCCAAAAATGCTTCTGTAATTTTGTCTCTTCATGTTGCCTGTCCTTTCTGGCAATTAATCCTCATATATGTTTACATCAATTTTAAAATATGCAGTCAGTGTATGGCAGGTGGTTTCAACCTGCCTCACAAAAGTCTGAGTTATTCAGAAGGTCCAAATATTATTTTAGAGTTACTTTATTAGTTCTGAACAGAAGAACTCAGCATGTCATGCATTTATATTTTGATCTTCTAAATAGTTTAATTCTCAGCATGGTCATGTAGATGTAATTCACACACATATATCATGCTTTCAGACTGTGTGCAACTACCTGGTTATTGACCTGATTAGTATGTGTAATTAATAGAGTAATGTAAATGGATGCCAGTGTCTTCAGACATGCTGGTTCTTTCTTGGGCACAAGAAACATGCAGAAACAGGCTCAGAGGCTCACACTTTAAACCATGTCTAGGAAATATTTTCTAAAAGTGCAGAAGGAAATCCTCATCCAAACATTATGCTTAATTAACATAAACAATTTAACTGTAGTGGAAGCAGTCTTTGATGGAAGCAGATTATCCTATCTAGCCTGATTAAAATAAACACCTATCAAAATGCGAACAATGTTTTTCTCTTCTCTTGCAGTCCGTGTGCCACTAGAGTGATTCAGATTGAGCCTCAAGCATATGTGGAAAATAGTGATAATACTTACTACAGTACATCCCCATACAGCCGTCACAGTTTTGTACATGAAACTCAGATTACAATGCAGTCTACAGTGCAGTTACACACAGAATATGATCCTCATGCAAAGGTGTACTACACCACAGCAGAGCCTCGCTCAGAAATATCTGTGCAGCCAGTGACAGTGACACAAGATAACCTGAGCTGCCAGAGCCCAGAAAGCACAAACTCAACAAGAGATTTGCTTTCCCAGTTCTCAGACTCCAGTATGAATTGCCTTGAGCCACCCTGTACGAAATGGACACTCTCATCTTTTTCAGAAAAGCATTATGCTCCATTCCTGCTAAAACCAAAAGCTAAGGTAATCAGAAAACTATTTACCTGTTTTTCAAAAATAGACTTCTGCCTTCCCCAGTAGGAAAATTATCCTGACAATAGTATTAAATATCAGCAATTAATGGAATTATTTTGGAATTACAATTCTTAATATTTTTACACTTAATTTCACACTTTAAGAGTTTTATCTTGGTAGTGCTATAATGACATACTTTTCAAATGTAAGTTTTTAATAAGGATTTTGGTGACTTTTGGTAACCTAAGCTCATGAACAGTGAAATCCAATCTACTTTTTAACTTCATCACCATATAAATTTCCCGTTCACTAAAACACAAATTAGTTTGGCCCTGTAGTGTGTGCATGTGTGCACAAATATATAAAAGCTTAAAAATATAGTAATGGGTATTAATTTTGAACCTGGTTCTGTGTGCTATTATGAGTTATTAATTTCTTTAGAAACATAAAACCAAAGGCATTTCCATTTTCTGTTGCAGATTGTGGTTATTTTTCTTTTTCTGGGTTTACTTGGGCTCAGCCTATATGGAACTACCCGGGCTAGAGATGGACTGAATCTCACAGACATTGTACCACGAGAAACCCAGGAATATGACTTTATTGCAGCACAGTTCAAGTATTTCTCATTTTACAACATTTATATAGTGACACAGAAAGCAGACTATCCCAGTCCCTATGTCCAGCATTTACTTTATGAACTTCACAAAAGTTTCAGTAATGTGACATACATTTTGTTGGAAGAGGATAAGCAGCTTCCCAAAATGTGGTTGCACTACTTTCGAGACTGGCTGCAAGGTAAGAGAGAGAATTGCATGAACTTTTCTTTTTAATTCTACAGTAGCAAGCAATTATTCACTATAGTAATGACCTTCTCTTCCAATACAGTCACATGCTTTAAAGTATGCCGAGGTTCTGATCTGAACTCAGAAATAGATTCACTGTTTCTCCAACAGTTCACTTAAATTCTTTGTGGCTAAGGTTACTCCCCAATAAAGCAGTTTTGGAGCTTTAAAAGATTATATCCATGAGAGGTCATCTCATGTCATTAATTTCTAAATGGCTAATGAGGAGTTCTGCTTTATAATTAATGACCAAATATGGCCCAGTTTCTTGGGAAGATAAATGTTTGCTGAGTGTTTTGAGAGCAGTAAATGAAAAGTCCTGGTCTAGCAATGTATTTTGGCACAGGCTTAACTTTCAGCACATGAGTGCTCCTGTTAGCTTCAGCTGGGACTGCTGGCGTGAAGAAAGTTCAGTGGGGTTTAGGCCTTTTATTGGATTGGGAGATTACTAAACATTCTAGACTTCCAGTCAAGTATCCTTACTTTTTCTGTGGTGCTACTTTTTCTGTGCTGAACTGTAACGGAGAGGGGGGTGTTATAGGTAGTATGATGATAATTGTATTAAAGTGGGCTTATTAAAGGCATGATATTATAAGTATTTGTGTTGAGGCAAATAATTCGTTTGTATTTAAAATATATAGTAATGTTACATCTCAGAAAATGTAACAGTTCTCTCTTGTGAGCAAACACATCCTGTACGGAAATACTTCTGTCCTACCTCTGTGTTGGAAGAATATTAAGGAAGCTTTTGCAAACAGAAAAATAAAGTGTGCTGACCT
This sequence comes from Cnemophilus loriae, assembly GCA_013397755.1. NCBI lineage: Eukaryota > Metazoa > Chordata > Aves > Passeriformes > Corvidae > Cnemophilus > Cnemophilus loriae. Next base: position 14,082 of record VZTF01000539.1, read on the forward strand.
ACTGAGACTAAATTTGGAACTTAACTGTTTACAGATGGCCAATGCAGCCAACAATTTTTAGAAAACATGCACATAACTGCTAGTATTTGGAGTGCCTTTAGCTTAATGCACCTTTTTTCAGAGGCTCACTTGTATTTTGCTTCCTAGTATCAAATCATATTAATGTTTTCTATTATCTGAAAATGCAACAGAAGATAGTTAACATTAATCATTCGTTTAAACTGGAAATGTTAACATTATTTTTGTAAGTGACAATATAAATATGGTAGCTTAACTTCCCTGATGGCTCTTAATTAGGTTTGTTTTTGCAAAGGGCAGCCTTGCCCACTGTTCACATGAGTTAGTAGGAATTCCTTCCTCACCCCCATTCCAGCATGAAACATATTTTTGGAAGATTTTATATTCTTCCATATAACATTTAAACAATTGCCTTAGCTTGTATAATTTCTTTGCAGAAAAGGGTCCACAAGTTACTTTTATCTTTCTGCCCAGACACATTTCATTAATTGCATCTATCTTTAAAACAGACTGAAGGCCTTTTAAAATCATTAGTGTGAGCAATTTATAATAAAATATTGCTGCTCTGCTATTAATTTCAAAGTGTTATCTGGAATTTTTATTAGTGAAATTTTGAAATCCTTCAGAAAGTAATCACAACTGATAGTGGTTTCTTGGTATTCTTTCTGCAGACTTTCAGTTTCATCAGTGTACAAGGCCAGTAATAAAATGACGCAAAGTGTAAAGTGGTTAAGCCAGCTGAGAAATAAAGATCTAAAAAGAGAGCTGGATTTGAGTGATGATCAAACTTGTAAGAACTGTAGCATACATTGGAGGGGAAAAAAGAAGTGAAAGAGCTAAGTTTCCACACACTGTAGTAATGTAAAATGTAACTTGCAACCACAAATTGGTAATGTTGCATGCAAATGCATATATTTGGTATTGTGTCTGCTTAGCTCTGTGTCAGGAGTTTGATATTAGTCTGAAAGTTCTGCCTCCATATATTGTCTAGCATAGCAACTTGTCTGTTCCTCTTAAACTGTCCTTTGAAGGTCTCTCCTTTTTTCCTACATTCTTCAACAGCCTCCTCTTAACTCCCAGTGATCTTTTACATGATTCTGATGATAGCACAAATGCTTTCACATAACCACTTTCTAAGAGGCTGAAATGGAGTTAGAGATGTATTCAGGAAGGATGGATTTGTATTTATGCACTGCACAGAATCCCAGAATGGTTAAGATTGGAAATGACCTCTAGAAGTCATCTGGTCCAACCCCCGTGCTCAACCTCAAACCAGTTTCCCAGGACTATATTCAAATGGATTTTGAATATCTCCAAGGAGAGAGACTCCATAACCTCCCTGGGCAACCTGTTCCAGTGATCAGTCACCCTCACATTGAAAAAGGGTTTTCTTATGTTCAGATGGCACTCCTGCATTTCAGTTTGTGCCCATCGCCTCTGGTCCTGTCCCTGGGCACCACTGAAAAGACCCTGACTGTGTTTTTTGCATTCCCACTTGAGGTATTTATATACACTGATGAGATTCCCCCCTGAGCCTTCTCTTCTCCAGACTAAACAGTCCAATCTTTCTCAGCCTTTCCTCATATGTAAGGTGCTCCAGTCCCTTAAACACCTTTGTGGTCCTGTGCTGGATTCTTCCCAAGTAGCTTCATGTCTTTCTTGTACTGGGGGGCCCAGAACTGTACAAGGCATTCCAGGTGTGGCCTCACCAGGGCTGAGTAGAGGGGAAAGATTATCTCCCTCAATCTGCTGGCAATACTTTGTCTAATATAGCCCAGGATCTCATCAGCCATCTTTGTTGCAGGGGCACACTGCTGGCTCATGTTCAACTTTGTGTCTGCCAGGACCTCCAGGGCCTTTTCTGCCAATATGCTTTCCAGCAGGTTGACCTGCAGCATGTATTGGTGCATGGGGTTGTTCCTTCCCAGGGGCAGGACTTTGCACTTCTCCTTGTTGAACTGCATGACATTCCTGTCAGCCCATTTCTGCAGCCTGTCCAGGTCCCTCTGGATGGCAGCACAACCCTCTGGCGTGTCAGCCAGTCCCCAGTTTTGTGTAATCTGCAGAGTTGCTGAGGGTACACTCTTCCCCATCTTCCAGATCATTAATGAAGATGTTGAACAGGACTGGACTCAATAATTACCCTGGGGGTACACTGCTAGTTACTGGCCTCCAACTAGACTTCATGCCACTGATCACCATCATCTGGGCCCAGCCATTTGGCCAGTTTCCAACCCACTTTACCATCCACTCATCCAGCCCATACTTCATCAACTTCTCTATGATGATCTTATGGGAGACAGTGTCAAAAACCTTTCTCAAGTCAAGGTAGAAAATATCTCCCCTTGTCTACTAAGCTGGTAATTTCATTGTAGACGGTTATCATGTTGATCAAGCATGACTTCTCCTTGGTCATGCTGACTGCTCCCAATTACCTTCTTGTCCTTCATATGCCTGGAATAGTTCCCAGGATTAGCTGTTCTATCACCTTCCCAGGGAACAAGGTGAGGCTGACTGGCCTATAGTTCGCTGGGTCCTCCTTCTTGCCTTGAAGATAGGATTGGCATTTGCTTTCCTCCAGTCCTTAGACACTACTCCCAGTATCCATGATCATTCAATCATGATACTAGAGAGTGGCCTCACACTCCCTAAATAATATTTTCCACACTCATAGGGCAGCAGCAAACAGCATTTTCTTAAAGGGGACGGTTACGAATGAGAGCGGAGAGCTTAGACAAGTCCCTGCCTTTGCCCAGGTTTCTGGCAGTAGACAGCAGCTTTATTGAGGCAGCCAGCACCCCAAAACCCACTCTTGCTCGCAAGTTCTTAATAATGACCAATCAGGTCTATTACAACATGAATTATTTATTGAATAGACACAAGGAAAAGACAGACATGAGACTTTAACAGGCTTACTTACTACACAGGATAAACAAAAAGAAACACTACTAGTAGGTTCATAAGACAGTGCACAATAATAAAGGTACCTATATTACAGCTAGCGAAGAAATAGTATAGATTAGGAGCCAATGTCACTTATCAACGAATGATAGTGGTGTACAAAAGTCTCCTAATTCCTCTCAATCCCCGGGAAGTATCTCGATACCAACATCTCAGCATCGAGGAGAACTCTCCACACTCTCAGAGAGTGTATAAGAAATTTCTGATTTTATGAAAATCATAGTGGTCTTTTATAGTTTGTAAAAGTGCTTGTGTCTGTCAGTCAGAATTTTTGCTTATCCTTTCCCATGCATTCAAGGCAGGATGTTTATTGCTGGCTAAGGGTGTTTTCAGCCGAGATAATTCATTCCAAGACAAACTATTCCACTGACTTAGCCATGGAGGAAGTAGATAAGTCTCAGGGGTGAAAGGTCCTGTCACAGGGACTTTGAAGTCCCTTCAAGGATGTCAGAATATCTACTGTTAAATCATCCCCTTTCTGGGCTGGTGCTGAAGGGCTGCATATGGCAAGTTTGGCAGGCTTATTTCATCCCTTTGTTCTCAACTTGTTAGGTTTACAAGTGGGTATGATTTTGTAGGATGACCTGGGAGGCAGTTTTCCAAGTGAGGAGGAAAGAATTTATAAATGGGAATGAATACTCAGGCCCTGAGTTGGTGTCAGTAAGGTTATATTATCTCTTCCACTCTTATCTCCTTACAGCTGTGGCTAGCCTATCTTATCTGTAATTATGATGTTCATTACAGCTCCTCAGTGCAGCTGTGAGGTGGGATGGTGATTTCCACCACCACCCCATCCCCAGCCTTTTCCTTCCCTTCTTTGAACATGAAGTTTGTGATCTGTTCTCACAGAACTTCCTTGTACTAGGCTGTGGCTTTCTGTTCTAAATCTGATCCAAATTAGTGCTGTGAGGTATTCCCTCCCCTTTGAAGAGTGGCAAAGGGGAAAATAACAGTTGAGAGTGAATAGGTGTTGGCTGTGATCTTTACATGTGCTGGTAGCAGATCCTATGACTTGTATTTGGTACACAATTTGAACAGATGGAACAAATTGAGCGCTCACACTGTACTCAAGAAGCAGCTGAGTGTCTGTTTGAAGCTGAAAGTTTGAGTGTGGTGGGCTTTTTTCCCTTGTAGTAGAATTTCTGGTTGTATCATAGAAATTATTGTCTCAGTGCTCTGCAGTAGTCCCAGACAGTTAATCAGTGGGGTGTGTCTCCTTCTGTGGTTTAATGTGCTTTTGGTGAGAGAGGAGGGAGTATGGAGAGTGTATTTCTCTTCTGGGTGGTGGACTAAATCTCTGCCTGGTTTTAACTCCACGGTAACCAGTGAGGTTAAATCAGGGCTGAACTCAGCCCCTTCTGTTTTGGTACCATCTATGTCAGGGTGACATTTCAGCTTTGTTTGGAGGGTGTAAATGAAAGAGTAATTAGCGAGGTTTAACCCCAGCTGGAAAATAAGCACCACACACCCATTCACTCCCCTCACCCCCACCACCCCTGATGGGATGGAGGAGAGAATCAGATGAGTAAAAGTGAGGAAACTCTTGGGTTGAGATTGACAGTTTAATAATTGAGTTTTGATCAGTCCATGGCATGGTTGGGCTGTGTTTCCACCCCTGAGACAGTTGATTCCAGGTATACTGGACAGTCCTCCAAGTGAAAGCAAACTGTGGCCTGCACTCTGCTGCCAGAGGGATTGAGAAAAATGCATTAGCAATATAAATTGTGGCACCATTTGGCTGCCTTTGACTCCAGTTCATATTGAAGTTCCAACATGTCCTATACGGCAGCACTCAGAGGTGGCATGACTTCATTCAGGCCATAATA